>VZRL01006557.1:470405-488002 GCA_013397895.1 Origma solitaria
GAAAAGAAAAACCCAATCCAACCCAAACAAACTGTTATTTATCCCAGGGAGCAAAACTGGTAGAGGCTTGCAGGTGCAGAGGCTCCTTTGTGGGGCCTACAGCTAATGGAACTCACCAATTTCAGGTACCCAAGTCTGAGCAAAAAATCCCCAAACATACAAATTAAAAAACAAAGGGAAGAGAAAGAAAATGGAAACATTCTGCCCAAGTGGCCTGACATGAACAGCAAAAGGGCACTGCAGACAAGTGTCCTTCTCTGGGCATCCCTTATTTTCTGGAAGAAATCCAGGACGACAAGGATTCACACTCTGCCATGGCCGGGCCATGAGGGTAAGAGTACTCGGAGCACCAGGGCAAAATCACTGAGCAGCAGCCTGAGGCTGTGGAGATGAGAGATCATGAGGTGCCAAATGAATGAATGGTAAACCTCCAAACTGCAAGTGGATGACCCTTAAGCATTGTGCAACAGGCATAGGAGCCTTTCTTTTTCCACCATGAGGTTATACTCTATTGCTCTTTAATGCCAATCCAGAGACCTGTTCAGTAGTGTAATAGTTCTTTATTTGATATATCAATAATAAAATAGTAATGATTTCTTATTTAATTATTTTATTTTTTGAAGTAGAAATTGCTCACTAATTATTTGAAAAACTAATTATAAAATTATTTTTTCATCTGTTTTACCTGTCTTCTTTATCTTTTTTTTTCTAACCCAGATTAAGATAATTTTTTTTCCTCTCATATTGCAGATGAATGGATTTAAAAATGAGGTTGAAAGACAGAGACAAAATCAGAAAAATGAAGAAACTATTTTGCCTTCAGGAAAAAGGCGGCTCCTCTGTACACACAGATACTTTTAAGAACTTTTAATGAGACTGCAGTCAGGAGTATATATTTGCTCTCAATTTATTTTGGGAGCAGTTGTATTTTGATGCCAGTTTTTACTGCATGCTGTGAGGAAGGAAGATGAAAGGCTTGTACTACCTTTTATACAAGTAACAGTTACCTATTTTCTCTTCAAAATAATTTGTGCGTTTTGGTCTAGAATCTGAAAATATAAAGTCAGCAGAACACTCTAAGGCCTGTAGTAAATGTAAGCAAGAAAACATTTAATGTAACCTTGTGGAGAGAGGCTTCAGACCATTTTGTGTGCCAGTTCTCATATTTTTAATTTTTTGTTGTTTCATTTTATTTAAATAATGAGTGATCAATGGCTGGCAGATACATCAGTGTTCTTCTGAATCCTTTTTCCTTCACTTCTGATACTAATATTACAGAGAAGAATGTGTACTTCAAGCTTCAGACCTCTTGGAGAGTAGGTTTGGGAGAGGGTTAAAAAGGTTTGAAATGTCTGAATGGATTCTGACTTCCTTTGCCAAGCTTTGATGCCAACACACGCTGCTTTGGCTGTCGCTACCTGTGCTAACATTGGTTTGTACCACTCCTAATGACACACTCAATTCCCACCACAAACAGAAGCCAGGTACTCTGATCTTTGCTGCTGTTGTGTTCCACTGTCTCCCTTCAGAGACCTGAAGCTTATATTCCTTCTATTATATAAGCCAATTCCTCTGACCAGAAGCTCCCTGCAGCAACTGAATAAATGCTACTTGATTCATATAAAGTTTCTGTGTTGGTTGGCTGGATTTGTTTTCAGGAAATTTCTGAAAAGAATTAGCATATTATTGTTTTGTGGTTTGAATCTTTAATCTGTGGCTGGACAGTTTTCTTCTACATTTCTCATTCATATATAGGAAACTTCCAGCACTGACTTATTCACTGTTGTACTTCCAAATCTTTTTTTTTTTTCTTTCTTTCTTTTTTTTTTGGGGGGTGGGGGGTTCTCTTTCCCTTCTAGCCTGAATAAATTCACACAAAAGACTAAACAAAAAAAAAGAAAAAAAATCCCACATGATATTCCAAGCTTGATTCCATCCATTAACATGTGCTACAAGCTTCTGGTTTAGAATACAATATTTTTCTCCTCAGAAGATAAAATGCTTCACTGAGAGTTAACTCTGTTAATTAAATCTGACAGCTGAGGACAAAATGACACTTCAAATGGCACACAATAAATAAGGTTAGGCTTCTCTGTGCAATATGTCTTTATATGGGAATAAATTCTTGGAGCAAATTTATGCCTAAACTTAGTGGAAAAACAAGGGTTAAGCAGTTAAGTAATAGGTAGAAAATTACAACCTGAAAGTCAGTTAAAGGTGGATCCAGGACTGAAATGAACCTGAGAAAAAGAGGATGTGAATGTGGAGTGTGCTAAGATAACAAGTTGGGCCAGTAGACCGAATAGCTAGCTGGAAACTAACTGAGGTCATAAGGCCAGAATGCAGCTCCTTGAGGACAGATCCATTGATTTTCACATCCTAATTTGTGTGCAGCAAGAAGTGCAGAGAGTTTTTGCAATGATGTTCCTGGAAGAACTGTTATTCGAAGAAGAGGCTGAAGAGAAGTAAGGAAAGAAGGTTAAATACTTGGGTGCAATGGTAAGAAGAGCTTATGGCTTTTGGGTCAGTCTAAATATTTTGCCACTTTAGGATGTGTTTATTGTAGCTTGAGACATATAACATTTGTTTAAATGTTAAGAGGTGAGGAATGGCTTGTTTATTTTTTTTTCCTAAACTTCCTTGCCAGTGCTTTCAGTGATAAAACCAAATTCAATAGAAAACACAATGTCATTCTTTGATTTGTTTTTCTTCATAATAAGTACAAGCAGTAGACATAAACTTTACCTCTCAGGTCCAAACAAAAAAAAAATAAAAATGGGAAATAATGCTTAAAGCAAAATTGCATCAGCACAAAATAGTTACTTAAAGCTGTAAATGATGCATCAGATTGTCTTTCTTACTCGTAGTCAACAGAGACACACTATTGACATTGAAATATTACAGATTGCGAAATAAAGGTGAGAAGCCTTAAAACTTCCTCTTTTATTACTAGAACTGGAAGTGGAAGAATATGTGTATTAGATCTAATCAAAGAAGTTTCATTTACAAGAAATGTTGACCCCTTTGAGGGCAGAAAGGTTCTGCAGAGACACCTCAACAAAGAAGAGAGATAGGCAATCACCAACCACGTGAAGTTTAACCAGGAAAAGTGGCAGATCCTGCACCTGGGATGGGGCAACCATGGTCTACAAACCAGGGAAAAAGAGGCTGGAAAGTAGTGACATGGAAAGGGACCTGTGGGTCCTGGTCCAAGGGGAGGTGAATATGAGTCAGCATTGCCCTGTCAGCCCAGAGGGTCAAGTGTGCCCTGGGGGGCATCAGGCACAGCATTAGGCACACTAAACAGCATATTTTCAGAAAATATTACTGTATTTTTCAAGAAGCTTGTTGTGGCTAAACCAAGGTACTTATCAAGAATTTCTGTTATAAATAAGCAATGAATTGTTCTTTTCTGACAGAATTTCTCATTTACTTAGCATTCTTCAGTCAGCAAGTCTGTGGGATGCTTTATCAGATCTGAAAAACAGGGAATCACAAACATGTTTCAAAATGAGTGACACACCCAATAAGAACAAGAAGAAAGTCCAAACCTGAATTAATTAGGAGTCCTTAAAAAAAAATATAAAATAAACAGAAAGTTGTGCTTCAGGTAAACAGAAACACCTGTATTCCAATAATTCCAATCTATTACTCTTTCTGTAATTGGTTAGAAAATCATTACTAAACTGGGATATATATTGAGTTTTTATTTTGCCAAACTTACTGGAAATTCAAAACATATCCTGTTTGACAGAAAATTATTAAGAAATAGGTAAATATAATATAAGTTATGCTATGAATTTCATAATTTTAATTTTAATATGGCTGTCTTCTGAGGGCAACATTTTATTATGCAAACACAAAACAGCAGGAAAAACACACACCAGAAAATATGTAAATTAAAATCTTAGAAATATTATTTGTAAGAAGGCCTTTATAATTCACAATGAAAGCAATTGCTTATGAGAAATACAAGTGGGACAAACAAATAAAAGGGGACTACCAAGACCAGTTGCAACACAGATGACTAGTACGTTTTTCAAAGGACAGTTCCTGCTTCATCATCATCATCATCATCATGACTCATTATCTCTTGAAACACTGATCAGGGTGCTCAAGTAATTGCAAATATGTAAAGGAAGCATTTATGTGCAACCCTGCTATGTCAATAGGATTACTTTCAACATCTTACAGGTAAGATATTGATTTCATTTTCACAATGCTGTAAACCTTGAAACTTCCAGCTTAGCTGAGTATGGAATTATTTCCTGCAGCATGGAAAATCCATCCCAGTCTTTAGAAGTTCTCCGGTTTTGTAAAGGAGAAGAAAACAGCAAAAGGAAGATATATTCTATGAACTCACTTTTCTGTGTTTGTTACCCCTTTACACTCTAAGTGTCCTTTTCTCTGTTTCGATGCATTTTGGAAAACTGAGCTAATTTTGATACCCCCTTTTTTCGCTAAAAACAGCTTTAAGCATATGAAGCTTATGTTATGTCCTGTGTTTGACATGTATCCTTAAACATGTCTAAAAACCTAAAGCAATTTTTAGTGGGTTTTCCTTTGAAGTGTTATGAGAAACAACAAGCCCCTCTACAGACTGCAACCTTCCACATATTTTTTCATATCAAACCTATGTGAGCTTGTTCTACCATACATATCAAGTTCAGCTCACAAACACATCAATTCCATATTGTGCCAGAGAATAATTGTTAAATGTGTACATTATTCTAGACCCAGTCACTCCAGATTGGCCTAGGGCAGCATAGGTAACTTGTCTAATCCCTAGCATGCTTATTGGTGCTTGTGTGCAATTCTGTAAATTTTTATTATGTGCTTTTTCAATTAAAAAAACACTGAATGCCGACAGATTTAGTCATGAACTTCAGGTACAGTCAGTACAGCAATCTCACCGTCCTTTCTTCCCTGCAGACCTAGATGAAGTGCTCCTTCAGCCTTTTATAGAAAAACATTCTGCAAATGCAAATAAATCTAATCCAACTTATACTCACTTCAAGTACACTACCGTAACAAAAGAGATGGAAACATGCTTAACTTTCAAGCGCCCTATACTGTAATAGCATTAAAATTCCTTGGACCAAAGTTAGCTTTATTAAAAAACTAAACTGCTAGCCTAATGCCTTTTTTTATTACTTGCAGGAAGCTAAATATCTGGGCTGCAATCCATAGCTTCAAAACTGTAGAAATAGCTAATGATTTTCTGCTAAATGACAGAGCTTGGACTGCCTGGACTATTTATTAACCTCCTCTGTCAAAATTCTCCCTTGATCTTTTCTATTTATTTTTGGGGGTTTTTTTGTTTGCTTTGATTTGGTTTTTTGTGCTTTGTTTTGGTTTTGTACCCTAGTACAAAAACTGCGATTTCCACCACAGCATATATATAGCTTAGTGACTATTCAGGTGAATTCGCGTAATCTTTGTTTTACGGATTTCTTGACACAAATGTGTTGATATTCTATGCAGACTCCTATGAGAGCTTCTCAGAAGTAATTTTTAACTTCTATTAAATAAGTATTTATATAGAGTAGCCAGGAGGAATCTGAAGATGACTTCTAGGTCTTTGCTGGGTCAGTGTTCCTCAGTCTCTTGCTCAGAAAAGAAGAGAAAATCAAAGCAGTGCACATCTTCTCTTCCTTCAATGGATCCTGACAAGAAATTAGCGTCACAGCATATGCAATTCAGGTTCACAGACTGATGTGGGCTTTATAGCACTTTAACTGATTATGAACTTTTTTAGGCAAAAAACAATTGAAGTTACCAAAAAACAAAACAAAACAAAAAAACCCCCTCAAAACCATAAACAAACCAACTAACCAGACAAAAAAAAATAACAGAAAAAACCCTATTGTTCGGTTGTTTCTTATATTTCACATTGGTCCAAACACCATCTTCCAGTAAGACCCAAGGGAAAAGCTTAAATTCTAGTAAAATAAGGGTAAATTCTGGTAAAAGTGAACTCAGACACTCAATAAAATGACACTAACGCATCCGTCTTGAAACTAATAAGAATGGAGAAATTCTGTATTTTCAGGTAAGCATATTAAATGTCAAGAAGGCAAGCATAGGTCCCCTCTGTATCACTTTCTCTATTCAGAATATTGACTATCTTGCCAGTTTTCCAAGGCTAGGTGTATTTTGTACTGAACCAACCTATAAAAATTAGTTCATATTTCCTCATGTTCAATCACTTGCAGAAATGACGGTTTATTTTTGTCTAATCTGTATTTTCTAGTGTTTTAGAATACAAATGCTGTTGTAAGGCAAAGTCTGAGTAGTTGCATTCACTGAAATCAAAACCAATGGGGCAACTTACAATGAATAATTTTTCAAAATATAGATAGACAAAATGAGTAAAATTTTTGGTTCAAAATCCTTTTTTAGCCTGAAGATTATCACTGTATTTCCTGTTAGGTAGCCCATTCTTTTCTCTCACTATTCAAAGGTTAAAGCAATTAAAAAAAAGTTAAATAAAATAAATAAATAAATAAATAAATAAAAAGCCCAGTTACATTATGTCCCTTTGAACAGATGCAATCACAGAAAAAGAATATGTTTTGATACAGTTCTATATTTATTCCAATTAGATGTTACAAACCACACAGGAAGAGAACACAAGCTGTGTAAAGCCATTCTTAAGAGTATTCTTAAGGTTATCCTTAATGAATATGGGGTAGGGGTATACATATTAAATTTCAAGTTCTATTTCAGTGGATCTTAAAGAGGTATACACCTTGTCAATTCAGATCTGTATGTAAGATGCATAAAATTAGAATTTCTCTTTCTGAAATACAGTCAAAATAAGACATCTTATATGATAAAACTATCTGTTATCCCATATTGCCAGAGTAGTAAGAGTGGCAGCAGGAATTATCTGAATAACATAATTGCCATTGCAACCCAAGGCAAGAGTTATTAATCTGATCAAAACTTTCATTTACTTCATCAGACATATGGCACAGGTCTTCATTTCCTTACACTTAGCAGTCTGTGGTTTACTTCACTCATTTGTGTGCAGGGCTGTAACAATGTGCTGGGTTATAAATGAGCGTTCTGCAGTTGTACAGTCCATATTCTATTTGCATGTAAATTTGATGATACCATTATAAATTATATATTTTGCAAAGCGGTTTTTTGTTTGTTTGGTTGGTTGGTTTTTTTTGCTCTATTATGGTCTGTGGGTATGTACTTTCTATGGTAATGACTAGAAAATTAGGTTAAATTAGCTGGTTTCTTTTAATGTTTCAGTCATATTGTTCATTGAAGCAGCACTGTGATGTAATGGTTCTGCATTTATAGCTGGGAGCATTCAAACTCCTTTTTCAAGTTTATATCTTATCTTCAGTTAGATGTTTCGGTTCTATTAAAAAAAAATCTCAGGTAAAATGAAACAATTTTTTTATAATGTAGAAGACTTCATCATACCTCTATTTCACATTATCACCCCTCCTTATCTCTCACTATTACTATTTCTGGTATTGAGATTATGCTAAAAGAAGTATAAGCCATGGGCATTTTCTAGGAAGGATAAGAATTAGAATGGTGAAAGCTCCCAGCATTAAACCAAAATCATCGTCTTAATTGTGAAGTATGAGCTTCAGAGACTGCTTGAGCAGGACTGAAGACCTGTTTGATAAAACAGGTTGAAGCTAGCTTTCCCAGGTATGTTCTGTAAAAACAGGATAATAACTTATAGGCAAGCAAGTATAAGAATTCAGCCAAAGAGGCAAAGATTTTTTAAAAGGGACAAGGATTAAAAAAAAAATACTGTCATTTTTCTTGTAGTAACTTTATGTAGGCAAGAGGTAAATAGAGGTAAATTCTGGACAACAGCGAAAAATAAGGGATTCTGGATATTTGCAAGGTTGTGGTTATATACAGAAGGTGAACATAGAGATCATGCCTATTTACCAGTATTCTAAACTCTCCCATGAGGATGATCTCTAAATCCCTAACATACATATGTGCTTCTGTGTGTGCGTGTGTGTATGCAACCTTATATAAAAATTTATATATATTTTCTATTGCAAAAATGCTGAAAAAAGTAAAGTTTAAACATCAAAAACTTGGAAGATTTGTTCTAGGAGAGATGTTCCCTTGCCTTACCAAAGGATTTGGATTTTATTTTTTCATCCCGTTTCAGTTGAACAGATTGCATCATAAAATGATTAGGGCCACATTCTCACTATTTAATTTCACAAACCTTGTAGTTCTCTCTGCGTTTAGGTGGAATAGCCTAGATAGTGGGAAAACGTATTGAAAAAGGCACCAAAGCATTTTTCAGTGCTTGTGTTAACTCTTTATTAGTTCATTACAGCAGCTCTGTCTTTTAAGAGCCAATAATGTTGAAGACCAAGTATGCAATGTTGCCATACTTAATGCCTTAAACTTATGTTAGCCTATTTCCCCTCATTTTCCTGACTGTCTTTCTCATCTGGTTATAACACCTGTCCTCTGTGTATGAGAGATTGCCTTCTTTTGGATCTATTTATTGGTTTTCACCAGTAAAAAGACTTTACAGTTGTACAAAATTGCTTGTTTGCACTTATTCAGCTGTAGCTACCTATTTTCCCTTTATGAGATTATTTGTGAAATAGCCTCCTGTCAGTAAAAAGAGAAAGGAAATGGCAAACAAAAGAAGAAGCACACATCAGAAGATACCCTGAAGTGGGGAAATACAGTATAAGGAATGAAGTCTTAAGCATCTTTTGGTAGCACTTAAATTACAGCCATTATTATAGGACGTAGAAACACACTTTAGAAGACAACAAAACAGAACTTCCAGTTTCAAAATAAAAACTTTTCTTGTGAAGACCTTTTGAGACTATACTGACAATAGTCTGAGAAAATTCCCCAAATCAATTGGAGATGAGGAGAAATAGCATGATGAACAGTGGAATGAGGAGAAATAACATGTTGTATTCTCAGAAGACATTTTTGACTGTTGCATTTCAAATAAAAAAGAGGCCTTAGGAAAAATGCAGAGAAACTACCTCTGGAGATGTTATTCTTGTTGCTAGATAAAGCTGAATGTCAGAACAATGTTAAAACAATAGATGTATTGCATGCAGGAAAAAAATGAAGGAAAGAGAGAACAAATGAAGAAAAAGCAATACTTTGTTCATGAGCACAGCAAATCAATGAAATTTGAATGAACTGGAAATTATTTCACAGTATAAAGTGGGAGACTGACATACTTCAGTACTTTCTTTGGAAAGAGTATGTATTATTTGAGAAATAATTCAAGAAAGTTTGATCCAATTTACATCCATTATTATAATGACTGTTGGTTCTAAAACTATTTTTTTTATGATAGTGATTATTGTTGGAGAATATTTTAAAATTTAGAGTCCAAAGAAACAAAATTTTATAGTAAAAAACCTAGTTTTGCGAGATTCCAGGAAATAGAACTATAAAATTTATCTCAAGATTTATATCTAAAATCAAATTATCAAAATAAATGTATCAAGATTTTTTGTTTTTTTGGTTTTTTTTAATGCTTCAGTCACACTAATAGCTTTGGAATTTATATATTTGATCAATATTTGCACGTAGAAGAAGAATAAATTAACAGACCTGTAGACAAGGCACTATATCAACGAATTAGAAAACATAAATCACTATCTGAATACTATTTCCAGTTTTGTAAATCATATCATAAACCATTAATCTATCCCCGGGCTCCTCAGAAATTATGAATATTTGAATTTATATAATATTATCTTTGTGTTTATTTTTTCAAATGTTTAAGTGCAGATGTAACAACTAAAAAGGGGTGTCAAACTCTTCTTTCAACTGAATATGATTAATTCATAGCAACCACAATTTTTCCTAGTTCTTTATTTTGTTGCTGATATAGCAGAAAGGACTTGTGCTTCCATGGTTACTTTCAATTCCACTTGAACTTTGCTGTTCTGATTTTTATCCCTCACACTCACTCAATGTTTAGGTATTCCTTCTGGATATCCTGTCCTCATTTACACTTCCTCTATACTATTTTTTTTAAACTTTTTTTTAATTTGAGCTGGGTCAGGTGTTCACTATTCAACCAACCTGGATATATGCTGCACCAGTTTGGACCTTCTGAATAGCGATTTGGACCGTTCATGTGCTTGAAGACGTTTGTCCAACATCCCTCCTCAACATCTTTACTCTTCAGGTCAGCTTCCCACAGGAAATGTAACCAGCTTCATTCCTTGACTGATTGATTTCATTCACAAAATGAAACCTGTTTTCTTCAAATCCAGTTTTGCAATTCCATTTTTTATTTAACAGACTTCTCTGATTAGCTAAAACAACACCATCTTTGCGTCTTTCATGGAGAATCAGGGCTTGTGACCATCTTTGCTCCATCGCTCCTTACTCTTTTCCTCCCCACTGCTTTGTTACCTGCACAGCTTGCACTCAGTCCCTTTGGTGAGGCAACCCATGGCACAAGTGTCTGTTTCGGGGAAGGTATGGTTAGTACATAGCACTTTTTCTTAGCTGCTTCTTTCATTCTCATCCTCTGTTCCAGCACAGACTTTTTGCAGGCTGCAGTGCATTCAGGAAATATTGATCTGCTCTGGCATGGAGTCCTCCATCAGCCCCAATGTGGATATCTGCTCCACTGTGGAGCACCATTTTCTCTTCTTCTGACCTGGGTGCTTTTCCACTACTTCCCCCCTTTTTTTTTTTTTTTTTTTTTTTTTTTTGTTTTGTTTTTTTTTTTTTTTTTTTTTTTTTTTTGTTTTTTTTTTTTTTTTTTTTTTTTCCCCTTTTTTTCTTTNTTCTATTGTCTATCTGTTTGTTTTTTTCTCTTTCTTAAACTCATTTCACCTGAGACACCACCATCTTGGCTGTGGGGCTCAGCCTTATAGCCTTGTCGTCTGTTGTGTTGGTTGGACCCAGCTGAAACCATCCATGTCTGGAACAGGGCAGCCCTGGCTGCTCCTCACAGAGCCCCCGCTGCCAGCGACTGGGCACCTGCACCCAGTGCATCAGCAAAGATTGACTGTCTGAGTAAATGTCAAAATAATGGCTACCAGTGTCTCTTGGAACTCATGTAAAAGTTTTGGACTCAACAATGATAAGTATGTGAACTGAAATGGAAAAAAGAAAATGTACTGCTGGTCCTTCAGTCTCATTCGTAAGGATGGCTTTTGAGAAATCTGGCACAAGTCATACAGACAAACTTGAAAACTAAGAATTAAAAAGAATTAAAAAGGATTAAAAAGAAACCAACCAAACAGTTAAAACTAATAAAAAATTGATAATTGTGTTTTTTCCAACCACATTAGTTTCACAGATTTCTTACCCAGATTGAAAATAATTGTGTAAATACACATGAAACAAAATTATTAGTGAGCAAGTAACACAGTCTAGTGGAAATTTTGTTAAATTCCACACTAGACTGTACATTTGGCAACTTCGAAATTCATCTTATGAACATTTATGCCCTCTTCTCAGCATTGTGTTTATGTTTGCTTGAGAAGAAAGAAACCTTGAGGAAAAATGTACAAACAAACTGCCCGATCAGCTGTACAGTAAAGAAAAACAATGTGCTGGTCCAGAGGTGAAGAATATGATAAAACCACTGTTCTCCAAATTCCAAATTTATTCCTTTGTCTTTGAGTGTATCTCTCAGGATTTTGTGGCATAGGTATTTAAGATTTTATGTGGGACATAGAAGAGAATTCCTAAGCCAATGAGTTATAATGGTAAAAGGGAAGCAAAACAGGGAAAAAAAATTCTACCAGGACTCTTTTGGTTCTTTTAGCAATATTTTGGTTTTGTTTGGCACAAAAAGATACTGATATCCTCTTGAAAACCTAGTAGCCATAAATTTCACAAAAAAATGGAGAGGGAGAAAACTTATAGAACTTAAAGATGTCTGTTATGCTTTAAAATATTTGTTTGGGAAAAAACAAAAACAAAAGCAAAAACAAACAAACAACCAAATAACCGAAACAACCATGTAAGATATAAATTTGTTTCTCTTGAAAGGACTTGCCTTGTGTTTGAACTCTGTTGTGGAAGACAGCCTCAGGGTGAAAATGAAACAAGCATGCCTTATGATGTGTACAAATTAATGAAAAAATATATTATAGGAATTCAGGGTTTACAAAAACAGTGGTTTTTTTTTTTTTAATTTTTAAATCAAAAATCATAAATCCTCAAGTTTAGCTTTGGTATCTATTCTCCACAACTCTCTTTTTTTTCTCGTAACCAACTATATTCTGTCTGATTTTGGGAAAGCGAAAAGCTTGGTAATCACATATATGAAGGAAATAAAATAAATGCTAGACAAACAAAAATTTAAGTTATATTCAGGCCTGAGAATATAATTCTGTCAGTGGAATAAGAAATTGTGAGAGCTGGGAATTTGGAATTAATCTCCCAAATCACATTTTCTTCATTACTTTTAGTTCATCAAAAATTCCAAGGAAAGCACAGTTATAGGATTTGACTCCAATTATTTACATAACCAATTTTCCTTTGTTCTTCCAAGTCTTTTATGATTGTCTCCAAAATATATTTTGCTAAAGGCTCTTCACAGGCAGAAAACAAATAGTTTAATACTAGCAATGTCTGCTGTGTAAAGAAAATTCTTAGATGCTTATATTGTCAGCTTCAGAACTTTATCCATTTTGCTTTATAGTGGTTGTAACCAACTTTTTGGTTTTGTTTACAGCCTAAACCCTAATGGCTGTGTGTTTTAAACCATTTTGCTCAGGAGAACACTTAAAACGTTGTATTATCTTCATTACACCTGCATGGCATGTGACACAAAGTTTTCTAGATGGTAGAATCTGTTCTACTGCCCTTACAGCACCTTCCAATCTGTCTTTAACACTTCCCACGTGGCTATCCATCACGTTTACTCTATTATTCCACTGCACAGATGTACATTAGCCCAGTAGTTAAATACAAAGTTTGGAACCCTGCATTTCTTTATTCTGTCATCTCATTAGTCCAATTCTGGTGCCTTTGTCCTGACTATAGGCTGTTCAGGTTGTTCACCTTTTTGTCCTTGATTCCAGGACTGCTCCAGCCTTACCATTTGAGAAACAGCATCGTACGTAAAACATGCTCTTTTTCAGAGGATACGAAACATTCACAAGCACATTGGTTTCAAAATGAGAGGATTTTATGGCCCCAATCTGCCTTTGCAACAACGGGATCAGAGCTGGCATAAGCCAACCTAAGCATCATTAAAAACAAGTTGACTCCCTATGCAACAAAGTTTATGAAAAAAGCATAAGGTTGATGCCTACATAGGTAGGATTAAATGAAGAATAATTAGATGCTGCAGAGGAAAAGATAAAAGAAAAGTAGAGAGCAACATAAAGGCAGGAACAAAGGAAAAGTCTCTAAGGAAGATGTGTAAGCAAACTTTAATTATCTGGTGTTTCCTGTGGGCTAAGACCTAGTACCTGTACTGTTACATGAACTTAGTTTTGCATCTGTGGATATCCAAGTTCATAGGAAAATGTCAGGCGTGCACTGCAGGGATAGTTATGTTTCTGTAATACGAGTTATGTTAAACAACGTCTTAGAAAAAGGGCATTATTCATTATAATCCCAATAGAAAGCCACTTAGACTTTTTAAGTTATCATTTATAATGCTATTTGTTAGAGCTAACACTCTCCAGTAATACAGACATTCTTGTTTCCCTTTAGATGATGAAAGCCCTGAGTGGTGTAACATCAAACAGGACTCCTTGTGCTGTACATCATGCACTGTAACCCTGTCCACAGCAAAGCTCTACTCCCCTTTCAGTCAATCAAGTTACAATAGGATTTTCTTACGAGGATACAGCTCTTTTATCCTCTCCATAGTTGAAATAGAAATTGTGTTCTCATGAGAACTTCATTCTGCTCCCTTTGATAAAGGTAAGGCCATGCAGGTAACAAAATCACCAGAAACAAGTGGGAGCTGCCTGTTCGTTGCGCTGTCAGCTGGCTGAGGTTATCATGCAGAAACAGGATTTATGCTCCACAGCATAGAACTGAAGCCCAGGCTGGACATTCAGCACAGCACAGCACAGACCTGGGTGTGCTCGGGTTTACTGTGTGGGGAATCACTACCTCCTAAAATATGGTATTCTTCCAGCGCCTCAGAACCACTACCAAGATCAAGGAAAAGGAGAATTCTGGTAACACCTTGAGAGTAGGTCTCCACTTCTTGATGTTGTTAGTGAAGGTAAGCTATGAATGTAGAAGAGAGAGGGGAATTTCTCTTGGTTCATCTTTGTCTTCCAACAGCATTTGGATTTCTAAGCAGCCAGAAGAGTTTTGTAACAAATTTCAGGCTGGCAAATTTATCAGCTGTCTCTGTTTCTAGACATTATTTGATTTGAAATCTGTAAGTTACAATCAGATTGCTAAAATGTTATTTTGTCCAGAAAGGCAAAAAAAAACTGATTTGTCAATCCAACTCAGTTAAATATTATGTCAAAATAAATCCCAGGATTACTTACTCCTCCAAAAATGCATTTCTTGGGCACAGCAACCATGAAATCATAGACTTTTCAATACTCGGTGAAGTAAGGAGAGACATCAACAAAACCTCTACCCTGGGCTTTCAGAGGTCAGACTTTGGTCTGTTCAGGATGTTGATTCAGAAAGTACCTTGGGAAACTGCCCTTGTAAGCAAAGATGACCAAGAAGGTTGAATATACTTTAAGAAAAAAATCTTGACGGCACAGGAGCAGGCCATCCAGATGTGCCAAAAAATGGGCCTGGCTGAGCAGGGAGCTTTCACAGGAACTCAGGGGAAATGAGAGCTTATGTCACTTCTGAAAAAAGGAGCAGGCAATCAGAAAGTATTTAAGGATGTCATTAGGTCATGCAGAAAGAAAATTAGAGAGGTGAAAGCTCAATTAGAACTTAATCTGGCCACTTCTGTAGAGGATAATTATTGCCACCTAAGAGGAGAAAAGGCTGAGGTACTTAACACTTTCTTTGTCTCTTCAACAGACTGGTTATCCTCAGGACAACTAGTCTCCTGAGCTGGTAGACAGGGGTGGGGAGCAGAATGGATCACCTACAATCTAGGTGGAATGCAGTTAGGGACCTGCTGAGCCACTTAAATACTCACAAGTCTATAAGACCAGGTGTGATTCATCCTAGAGTGATGGGGAAGTTGGTGGAAGAGCTTGTTAAGCCTCTCTCCATCATTTGTCATCAGTCCTCACTAACAGGGGAGGTTCCAGGTGACTGAAGGTTGGCCAGTGTAACATCCATCCATGAGAATGTCCAGAAGGAGGACCTGGGGAACCACAGGTTGGTCAGCATGATCTTGGTGACCAGAAAGATTATGGAATAGATTACCTTTAGACTGATCGCAGGGCACATCCAAGACAACCAAGGGACCAGGCCCAGCCAGCACAGGTTTAGTAAGGGCAGGTCATGCCTGACCAACCTTATCTCCTTTTATGACCAGGTGATCTCCTTAGTAGATAAGGGAAAGGCTGTGGATGTTGTCTACCTGGACTTCGGCAAAGCCTTTGGCACCATGTCCCACAGCATGTTCCTGGAAAAGCTGGCAGCCCATGGCTTGGACATGTTCACTCTTCTCTGGGTTGAGAACTGGCTGATGGCCGGGCCCAGCGATCGGTAGTGATGCTGCTGCATCCAGCTGGCAGCCAGGCACAAGTGGTGTCCTCCAGGGATCCATGTTGGGCCCAGCCCTGCTTAATGACTTTACTGGTGATATGGGTGAGGGGATTGAGTCTACCACTAACAAATTCATCACTACACAAACTGGGTGAGGATGCTGATCTGCTGGAGGGTAGAGAAGCCTTAAAAGAGGGACCTGGACAGGCTGGATCAATTGGCTGAGATAAAATAGCATGAAGTTCCTCAAGACCAAGCGCTGTGTCTGACACTTTGACCGCAATAACCCCAGGCAGCACCACAGGCTGGGGGCAGAGAGGCTGGAAACCAGCCCAGAAAAGGACCTGGGGGTGCTGGTGGACAGCCAGCTGGACATGAGGCAGCATTGTGCCCAGGTGGCCGAGAAGGCCAATGGTATCCTGGCCTGTATCAGCAATAGTGTGACCAGCAGAACTGGGACCTCATTTTTTCCCTTGTACTCAGCACTGGTGAGGCCACATCTTGAGCTCTGTATTCAGTTCTGGGCCCCTCAGTTCAGGAAGGACATTGAGGGGCTGAAATGCATCCAGAGAAGGGCAGCAGAGCTGGTGAAAGGTCTGGAGGGCAAGTCCTGGGAAGAGAGGCTGAAGGAGTTGGGGTTGTTTAGCCTGGAGAAAAAGAGGCTCAGGGGTAACCTGGTCACCCTCTACAGCTACCTGAAAGGAGTCTGTAGCCAGGTGGGGGTCGGCCT
Source organism: Origma solitaria (assembly GCA_013397895.1). Taxonomy (NCBI): domain Eukaryota; kingdom Metazoa; phylum Chordata; class Aves; order Passeriformes; family Acanthizidae; genus Origma; species Origma solitaria. Next base: position 486,754 of record VZRL01006557.1, read on the forward strand.
CTTCTCCCCAGTAATGTGATAGAACTAGAGGACATAATCTTAGGTTGTGCCAGATGAGGTTCAGGCTGGACATTAGGAAGAAATTCTTCACAGAAAGAGTGATTAAATATTGGAATGCGCTGCCCAGGGAGGTGGTGGAGTCACTGTCCCTGGTGGCGTTCAAGACTGGACATAGCACTCAGTGCCATGGTCTAGTTGGCATGGGAGTGTTCAGTCATAGGCTGGACTCGATAGTCTCAGAGATCTTCTCTAGCAAACTGATTCTGTGATTTCTTTTTACTAAGAAGATAATCTCTTGTATTCACCACTTATTTATGGTCTTGCAATTGCAAGTTTGTCTGGTTTGGGGATGAGTAATATATATAATTAGCAAATCAATCTTTGAATTACAGTCAACTTAAAATAAAGTTGATTGAAAATGCATTGCTCATGCAGAAAAAGATGGATTAAAATGGAAGATTCCTAGTTAAAGAATGGTGGTTCACATAAGTACTGTATACAAAGGTACAATATTTCTGTTAGTTCTCACCACCATGTCTATTTTATTTATTCAGGATTTTATAGGTGTAACCTTAGATATAGTAATCATAACTCATGTGTTTTCCTGAGGAGATAACCTATGGCTATCATCAAATTTTTAGTTTCTCTTTGTTTTGTATAGGATAGTCGACATGGTCTTCTTGGACAGAGCTTTCACTTGATTATGTTAATATACTTTTCATTGAATAACCACTTTCTAATTATACAACTCCTTGTCGGTAAGCTGACCTCCTTGTTATTTTTTACTTTACTGATCTTCCTTTTTTTCTCTTATGGAAAGGTATGACTGTTCAGCCTGTAGAAAAGGTGGCTCAGGGGGAATATCATCAATGTGTGGAAATACCTGAGGGGAGTGTGAAAAGAAAATAAAGACATTCTTTTTTTCAGTTTTCCCAGTGGATGAGCACAACCTGAAATGCAACAAGATCATTCTGAACAACAGGAAACATTTGTTTACTCTGAGGGTGACTGAGCAGGCTTCTGGCAGGACCTGTTGTAACGAATGGAGACAGGAGTTTAGCTAAATCTCTGCCTTTTGCCCAGGCTTTTGGCAGCAGGCAGTAACTTTTATTGGGGTGGCCAGCATTTTAAGACTTGGTCTTGTTCACAAGTTCTTTAATAATGGCCGACTAGGTCTAATATGACATAAATTATCATTTATTAGACACCGAAAATAACAGATATAAGACTTAGGACAAAACTACATACT
>VZRL01006557.1:488130-559296 GCA_013397895.1 Origma solitaria
GTCTAGATTCTGGGGAGAAGTCTTTGCACATTTTTATATATATATATATATAATTATATATTCTACATATATTTATATAATAGTTTCATTGTCCCAGGGGAATTAAAGATGTGATGAATTTAAATTGTTTACTTAGAATATAATTCCAGTTGCAAATTTTTATTTGAAGAGGTAGGAATAGATAATCAAAACTGATTCCATAATTATATAAAATTTAAGCTATATTTAGGGTGAAATCCCTTTTTCTCACTGGGACAATCAGAGTAAAGGCATGGATACACTACAGTAATATTTGTGGAAACTACAAAAGATATATATATATATGTATATAAATGTCAATTAAAATCACTAAAATTATCAAATTATTTAGTACTTCAATTGTACTAAATAAGGTTTTAATGCTATACGAACAAAGTTAAATTTATTTTTCTTGAGATTTTTAGAGAAAATGGTTATTGTCAGATTCACCTCTTTTGTTGTTTTTATTTTGCAAATCTGGAATATGATTCATATAATGAACATTAATGTTAGAACTGCAATTATTATGCAAATTCATTTTTTATGTTTGTATTTAGATTTTGAATTAATGAGATTATCTAATCAAATACATTTGTTTCTTGATCCTTCTGGATCTCATGTAAGACTCCAGTCTTTTTCTCAATTTCCTTTAGATCAGTTTGTATTGTCAGGGCTTGATTTATGTATACACAATAGCTAGTGTTGATGACTGTGCATACCCCACTTTTGGAGGCTAAAAGCAAATCCAAAGCTATTCTGTTTTGCTGGACTACCTTTAAGAGGCTGGCAACTTCTTGTTGCAAAGCACTGATTGCATTATTTGTCTGGCTTTTATATGTTTAATTATTTTGGAAATGTTTATTATTGTTCTAATTTGGACAGTCTTACCCATGGTAAGAACTTTCTCACAAATTTGTGGAATATAGAGGATTTTTTAATTTAGGGGTTTAAATTTTGTTTGTACCTTGTTATAAAAGATCATAGGAGTCTTCTGGGGAATTTTCATTTATCAGTGTTTGTCTTTGAGACTACATTCCCAATGGTGCATATTCTTTGCCATAGAGGGAGTATAGCTTTTTAGCTTGATTTCTACAAAGCTAGTAGTAACCCATATTGTCTGGAATAGGCTTATTAGTGTGTAGTTAAAATGCGTTTTCCAGTTATGTTTAGATATAAGTGACATGTGGGATAAATTTTTACTATAAATTTATGACCACAATCAGGTAACTTCATTCTTTGGTGTAAAGTCACCACTGGTACTTCTAGACATCTGTGAATACAGAGTTTTAACAGTTGTTATGTCTGTTGGAAAATATACCAGTTTAAAAATTTTGTATAACTTTAGTTAAAGGCTTTGTTTGTCTTTGCCCCAGGAAGGGGAATTTTAAGTTTCTTTTCCAGGTATTGTTCTACCAGGTGAGGTCTGAGGAATGCAACATATCAACAGACTGGCAGTAGGCCAAAAAGATAAAGGGCCGTCAGCAGACATGAACGGAACATTAGCTCTGAACCTCACTCCAGGCTAGTCAGAGACACCTGGTCCTGGAAAAGAGAGATAAGAAAGAAGACCTAATTAACATCGGAGGTGAGGAGATTCGGATCCAATGGGAAACTGAATGCTGGGGATTGCTCAACTCTGAACTTTGAAACTGTGCATCTCTATGGGTTTTGACTGTATAAAGTTTGAGGAAAAATCCTGTAAAATCGATGTGGCATGGAATCATTCTCTCTGCACACCCAAGCTATGTGTGGATGAGATTTCTGTGGTGCATCCTGGCCAGAACAATATCCTGGCCAGATAATAAAGTAATGCCTTGACTCTACCACTATAAATGTTACTAGAGGGGTTTTGTTTTCCTTCCAGTTTTGGTGACATATCTAGTGTTAGTATTTGTTGTTTTATAAATGTTCGGATTGTTTTCTTTTCCAGCCTGAGCATGATTCTAGCAGGAGTAATACTATTGGAAAATATGCTTAGTGTAGGGATTCCTATCATTTGAATACTTCAGTGTAACGGCTTGTATTAGTTTGAGTTAGGAGTTTCTTTTCTAAGGGTCAGATAACTTTTGCTAGATGTAAGTTTAGGAAAAACAGCATTGTTAGATATTGTTGGGATGGCTCATTAACGATAATGCATTACTGTAAACATTGACCTGTAAGTATAAAAAATGCAAACAATATTGCAATTAACATTTTGATTACAGCAAATTCATTAGTTACTGTGCAGTCTAGTATGGTTTCTTTGTGTCTGGAGTTGGTTTTGTTTGCAGGAGTTGCTTGAACAGTTTCTTGTTTCAGGTCTGGGTACACTTAGCTTTTGTCTAGTGAAGGTATACTTAAGCATTTAAGGTTAATAGAGAAATTAAACCAATGCAACTTAAGTAATAATAGATATGTTTTCTACAGAGAGTTATGGTAGCAGTTCCATTTTTTTGGCCCCTAGTTGCAAACTCAGCGCTATATTCACTGCTGTTAGACAGGGGCAGTGTAGGAGAGGTTTGCAAGGCTTCATTGAGAAACTTGTGTAGTTTCAGAGCAAAGCCAAACATACAGAGGTAAGAGTGTCTCTCTGTATGAGGTCTTAGGACAGGAACTGGAAAAAAAGAGTCACTGGGTCCTGAAATAGTAGGTTTTGCATTAGCATGCCTGTTTTTAGTGGCAATTACTTGTGATTTTTAGGTGTTTCAGAGGCTTACTATAATTTATTTATTAAGTTGACTAGAGTATTTGTTATGTTTGATATGAGAAGGTGATGCCAGGTTTGGATGGCTTTATTTAAGCTTTAGTTTGTGTTGGGATCACTATGTGTGAATGCTTTTACTAATTTTTTGGTCAATGGTTACCTTTTTGTTTTGTGCAGTAAAAAATAAGGTTTTTAATATGGCTTAATTATTTATAGTTAATTTATTTTGTTATAATAAATTTGTAAAGTGTGGTTTGTTGCATGAATTTTTAATCCATCCTGTAAGGATTTCTCAGGACTGAGTCTGTAAAAAACAACCATTCAAATCCTTCTTTGTTTAAATTTTATTTCTTTTCACTTGTCAATCTAACACTTCTACTTACACAATTACCATATGGTACTAACTCAAAACTGCAAATGAATTAATCATATACTTCTTTGTCTTTCTTTTTATGACCAGTCAGCTTTCAATGTCTTATCAGTACACTTTTGAGTTTTTAAACTAGATATTTCTGACTCTAGAGTTTGAAATAAATGCAGGAGTGTTTTAGGAATGAGTGTGTATTTTCTTTCCACTTTTGGAAGTTTTTAATATTTTTTCTCTAGTTGTTAGTTTTCTTTTGCAATGTTGCAGAGTGAGATATCACCAGTATCAGCTTTTGCTTTTAGTATGTAAATGCAGTCAAAACGTGTGGGGGTTAAGAGATAGAAAAAACTAGTTTTTAGTTTCCCTCTCAGGTAAGAGGACTTTTAATTGTCCCTTCTTTCTTTCAGTGGTGTTGGCTGCTTGGAAATAGCCCGGGCAGGGGCCTAGAGGCATACATTCTCCACACGTTTTTCTCAGTGGTGTTAATTTGTATCTCTAAGGCTGCCCCTCTGGTTGCTTGAAACAACTCCGAGGCTATCAGAACGCACGAAAACGTCTGAAACAACACTCAACTACACACACCAAAATCAAACAGACACTAAAAAGTTATGTTTAACTTCGCAATCGCTAAGACTTGGTACAAAGAGAGGACTTTATGCTCACAAATGTTAGTTACACACACAGAGGAGTTTTTAAAAGGATACTTATTGGCACAGGTAGAAAAACAGCATACACAAAAAAAAAATCAACAGGCGTTCAAAACATGTTTCAACACTCAACCAGTTACTTTTATCTTACAGGCGTCCCTATATTTATATGCTGGCAAAACACAAATTAACACAGATAATTCACACACACACACACACACACACCACACACATGCAAAAAAGATCCCAAAGTGATAATTGGAAATACACACAAAGAAACAGCAAAAAAATTAACAGGTATTCAGACATGTTCAACACTTTTTCATGTACACACAGACACATTTCAAAGGGAAAATTAAAGCATTTGAGTGAAGTCTGTGGTTATTACAGAAAATTTGGGAACATGATTTTTTTTCTGGTATTTCAAAAGTATTTATGATTTTTTGGGAAAAAACCTCCTTCTAGTAGTGGGGAGCAGACACAATGTCTTCTTTAGGAATTACAGCTTGGCCTGCCGGCCACTAGTTGTCAGTTCTATCCCCCAGAGGGAATTTGATATTTAATCAAAAGCAGCCAATATACAAATTGCTGCCTATCTACATGCAAATGCCCACAGTGTAGTAACATTCCATGTTAGTATTAAGTTTTAATGATTAGTTGTTAAATATTAGTTTTTATTTGCCCCTTTTCAAACAGAAAAGTTGTGAGTAGAATGCATTCTAAATATAATTAGATCACAATAGATTTTAGCAGTGTAACAGGTAAGTTTTTCTCTGCTCTTACAGTTAAGTAGACCTAGGGGTAATTGGAAGTTTATTGTATTGCAGGAATGTGGGGGAGCTGGTTCTTAAGGGTTTGTCAGTCTTCTCTGCAGGAGAAGGATTGGGGACTGATATTTTTCCTGTGAGAATGGGTTTGAATTGTCGCTTCTCTCCTCCCCACCGCCTAGGGGTAGTTGACAGTCAATGCAGTCCTCGGAGGGGGTTTTGGAGTTGTGTAATTTTGCTGATTAGTAAATCAGGTGGCTTTGGTTCACTCACAACCCAGAATTCATTTTCCCCAGTGAGACAAATTTTTAACAGACATTTATTATCTGTTTCTCATACATTTGCAATGTTTCTTAATAGCAGGGAATTCCAGAGGAATGATTTGATCACCTTTCTTCTCTGACTACCTTTGGGTTTTTCAGAGATTTCAGTTTTAATTGTGGAATTCAATTTAAGTTCTGGAATTTCTTTCTTCTGAAGAGGTAGATTTTCCATGCTTTGGTAAAAATCCAATTCAACATTTGGGTCACTAATTTCATCAGAATTTTCCTGAATTTCATTACTCTCATCTTCAAGTGATATTGGCTCTGGAATTTCTTTAACATTCACAGAGTTGAGGTTTTCTGATGATAATTCCAATTTTTCTTCCTAGGCTTTTGTTCTTTCCTTGGTTTCTTTTAGCTCTTGTTTTAATTTGTCATGTTCTTCTATCGTTTCTATCCGCCAATCACATGCAGCTTTTAGATATAAAGCAAGTGCATGAGAAATTGTATTTTCTCTATTTTTATGTGTGAGTGAATCTTGTGGTTCATATAATTTCTCATGGATTTTTTCCCACTCAGACCAGTTATCTACTGGAAGAGGGTTAGCACTGTGCCCCTGTAAGTAGCTTGCTAAGTCTTCAGTCTGATTATTTGAATCCTTTGCCATTATCCTGCCATCTATGCCAAAATGTTATGAATGGGGACAGGAGCTTAGCTAAATCTCTGCCTTTGCCCAGGCCTTTGGCAGCAGGTGGTAGCTCTTATTGGTGTGGCCAGCACTCCAAGACCCGGTCTCGTTTGCCAGTTCTTTAATAATGGCCAATTAGGTCTAATATGACATAAATTATCATTTATTAGACACAGAAAATAACAGACATAAGTCTTAGGACAAAATTACATACTACACAGGAATGAAATAAAAGAAATTACAAGTAGAGAGTTCAGCGAGCAAAAAGGTACCCGTTATTACCACTAGCAAGAAATATTATAACTTAGGAACCAATATATCTTGCCAATGCCAATTTTGTGGTGAAGTACACCTTGGAATCCTTTCACTCAATTCCCAGGAAAGTAACCATCAGAGCCTGTGTCCAGACTCTGGGGAGAAGCCTTTGCATATTTCTAGAGTGTGTGCAGGTGACTTCTGCCTCTGTACTGATTTGTGCATCTTTTTTAGTGTAAAAGTGTGTCTTTCAGTCACGTATTATTTTTTATCTCTTTCCACATCTGCTCTCCATACCAAGACGTGGATTCCGGGTTGGAGGCTCCAGACTCTCCATGCCAAGATGTGGATTCTTGGTTAGAGATCCCAAACTTTTGGGCACCAAGAGATAACTTCTTGCTGGGCTTTTGACCCAATATGAGTTATCTATGCATCAGCCATGAAGAGAGAGAGAAATAGACGGGGAGGCGGGGGGGAAAGTCCTGACACACCTGTGAACATATGGGGAGAGGAGTCCATTCTGGAATAGATTTGCTGGTAGGACTTGTGAGCCCATGGGAGATCCACGCTGGAGCAATCTGTTTCTAAAGGATTATATCCCATGGAAACGATCAGAGTAGCATAAAATATCTTGAGTTGAAGAGACTCACATGGATCACTGAGCTCAACTCTGCATGGAAACCTCAAGAATAACACCTTGTGCCTGAGAGCACTGTCCAAATCCTTCTGGAACTCTGGCAGGCTTGGTGACACAATCACTTCCCTGGGTTCCAATGCTCAACCAGCCTCTGGGGGAAGAACCTACTTGTAATATTGTACCTAAATGTTCCCTGACACAGTTTCATGCCATTCCCACAGGTCCTCTCACTGGTCACCAGAGAGAATAGATCAATGCCTGCCTCTCTGCCTCCCCTTGAGAGGAAGCTGTAGACCATGACAAGGCCTGCTACTACATGACATTGAAGCACTACTGGTGTGAGTCCAGAGAAGAGCAACAAAGTTGTTGAAGGGGCTGGGGTACAAGTCTTTTGTGGAGCTGTAAAAGGAGCTGGGGGATTGTTTATCGTGGAGAAAAGGAGGCTCAGGGGAGACCTTATAGTCCTCTACCTTCTGATACGATTTTGTATTGGTTTAGTATCTTTTAACATTTGCTAAAACTTAAAATTTATTCTTGATGTAGAAGGGAATTATTTAGAGAATTTGGCCCGAGATCTTAACTAAATGACTTTACAGGTTGACCGGAGATGTCATATCTGCTGAACTGTAATAAACAAACAATAATAAACAGTCTTGACTGGAAAGCTGTTTGTCCATGAGTCTCAAGGTATATGCCATAGGGGTTATGGCAAGATCAAGGAATTAGGCTCTTTCTTAACGGTTGCTTAAATTTCTCTCTTCAAGATATTTTTAAGTCCATATACTTTAAAAATATACCTGATTTTTGTGGAAAAAAACCCAAACCTAAACAAACATACAAAAAACCCAAACCCAAACACTTTTCCTCAACAATACTAACAATGATAATAAATTAACATCATTATTTAGAAAAAAAAGAACAGTTTTCAAATTTTGCCTTACTAAGCTTTATGCTAAAATAGATATTGTGTTTTAATAGCTACATTTTTGAAATCTTGTCAAGTACTCACAATTTAAAAAGCAGTCTACATACAAAGTCAGCATTCCCTAGGGATGGTGACTGATACAGACTGCTATTCTGCCGGAAAGTATTTTCCAAAAAGAAAATTTCCTAGTGTCTTGCCTTTAAAGAAAATGAAAGGGATATTTTATAGTATTAGAGGAAAAAAGAACCCTGTTGTACTTAAGGCAACAATGAATATAGCCAAGCATAAAGTATTCTCAGAGCTTTTCTGTACTAACAAGGAAATTTTGTTATATCTTCAGGGTGTTATTATGATACACTGAAATACTTTCAACAGAATATGAAGTCCATTATAGAAAGAATTAAATTTAAGTTTTACATGTCTGAATGACAAATGTAGAGAACTTTGCCTATAGTATTCATTTTAAATTTCATGGAGCAAACAAGCTACCATATAGTTTATCTTTCTTTTAAGAAACTAGAAGTTGAAAAGCACACAATGAAATATTTGATATTTTCAGAATGTTTTCTAGATTTGCTGTTAAGACATTTTTGTTCATTTGTTTGTTTTACAAAGATGGAAATCAAACCAAAACAAACAAGAAAGTAATCCAGTAACTTCATTATTTGATTTACCAGATCGTCCTGTTTATTTATTTCTGTGAAAGAAAGAATGTCGTGGAATTTTCCAAATTTGTGCAAGGCTATCATTCACATGTTTTAAACTGTCTTTGTTCCTACACATGCAAGTAACTCAAAGATGTCTGGAACCTTTCATCTCAGTGTTTTAACAAGATAACATCTTACTAACTAAATGAACTGCATTCTCTCTGGCAGTCTGTTGTGGTCCTGCAGTAAGTAAAATATCCCTTCCAGTTTAAACACAGGTACTTTATATATCAGTCAAAGTGACTTTTCCTTTATTCATTTTTTAATCACTTTTTTAAAAATTTTTTTTTTAATTAATTATGGGTTTTGAGGGGATGCTGTATGCATATCTTTCTACCTTCATACTTTCTGAAAGACATTGGGGGAAGTAATGCTGTAATGCTGTATTAGTGGAGGTTATTTCAGTTTTGTAAAATTCCTATTGGAATTTCATGATGATGGAAACAACATGTTTCAGTCCCTAAAGACTGCAATTACCTAAAAATTTGACTTTATTCTTTAACCCTCTTATGAATGTAGGTAAATACTGAACACATTTTACAGATGAATGAGTTAGCTACAAATGGATTAGGAGATTGCTGAATACTATAAAAACAGTAAAACCTGAGACTGGATTTTTTCTATATCCCAGTTCACCAATTAAAATTAAGGGAGAACACATTATGAATTATGGACAGAAAATAAACCACAAAATAGGCACATTCCTATCCTTCTTGGTGAAAACTCCATGAATGTGAGAGCTTACATTTAATTATAATGAAATCATGTATGTCTTGTTTTATGATAGGCAGTGCCTTAGAAGATGACAAATGCATGTCCAAGTGTATGACGTGAAAACATATTATTCACAGTTTGAATGGCCTCAAAATAGATTTCACTGGATGTCTCATTTATTAAGATATTCCTTTTAGATAGTGGAAGTCTACTCTAGACATAGGGATCAAAATGTATTAATTATTATATTTTTTAAAGAAATAAATCTATTATTTTAATTTTTTTTTTTACATTTTCTTAGTGTTTGTCCTTTTGAAGACACAGTTGTAATTCTAAAAATATTAAAGGGTAGTAAGAAGCAGCAATATATAATGTATCTTACATAATTAAGAGTAACATTATTTTAATATGCATTACTGCCTAGAAAATTCAGTACCATGACAGTAAATGAAAAGCTAAAAGCACCCTATGAAAAATGTTTCAGTATCCTCCAAGAAAAGTATTCACATTTCATGTCAGTAACTTTGTCTCTTATGTCCTCCTAATGGATGTTCTAAGTTTGAAATTGAAGAGCACACATAATTTGTTTTAGAAAAAACACTTGAATTTGAAAAGTCTAAAATAGTCTTTAGGTCCGAAGGCACAATGCCTTTTATGTTACAAGTAGACCCTATAATCTTGCAAAGTTTGTAAATGCAGCTTCAAAGAACACAGCTGAGGTTGCCAAATTTCTGTGGACTCAAAAGCAAAGTAAATAACTATTAGGAAAAAAACCCTACAGTATGAAGAATTGCTATTTCTCACATAATGAATAATATTCTTACATAATGAATAATACATATTGATTATATCAGACTGATATGTCATCAGTCTGTTTCTCTCTTTATAACTCTCCAGTTAAGATTCTGATCTGTTAAGGGCTAGATCCTCAGGTTTATGATAATTTAATTTGCATTTTTCTGTAATTCAGGACTCATCGGGTGTACTTGTCCACCACCTTGAACTCCAGACTGTAGCCTTAAATACTTGTGATATCTGTTATCACTTAGATAAGTGTAAACAATAACACAGCTACAAAGAAGCAGTGAGTCAAGTTCAGTATCAAATTCTGTTATCAATGTCAAGTTGTTCTGCCAAACTGTACTTAAAGACCTACTTTACTCGTGATCAGTAATCTTTGATCTTAAGGGCATGTATTTTACTTTGGTGGACCTTCTTTAAAGACTTGGATATTCTGTCTGCAGGTTTTGAATACAGACATTAGATTATGTTGTTTTAAATCCATTATTCTTGTCTAGCTTACCTTCTTTATAAAGAAATAAGTTCTCAATTTTATTCCCTTTTCCAAGCACTCTGGTCAAACTTGTGTGTCTTATTTTGATCCCCAAGTTTCTTTCTTCTCACAAGCTGGATTGTATGAACTGTTACAAGATGCTCAACAATACTATTTGAAGAAATACAGAAATACAGAAGACAACTCAATTCAGTCTTCTGTATTCATTTGTCTTCTGAAAGAAAGTTTCATTCCTTTGGTGGACATGCACTTCATGCTGTGCAGATCCCATTTCTGGACCATCATCCTCCTTGCCCTCTGCAAAACTATCTTTTTTTTTTTTTTTTTTTTTTTTTTTTGGCAGGTAGGAGAGCCATCTCCCATCTCCTTTTTAATGCCCACCACCAGAGAAGATTTAGCTACATGTATCTAGGAAATGCAGCCAAAGTTTTCCTTTATTGTTATGTACCTGGGGCTGATGTCTGTCTCAGGCACTGGGCCAAAATGGCTGTCAGGCCTTGCTCAAGATCACTATCTCCTCAAACATGTCTTCCACAAGATACCAAAGACAGCAAAGATACTCCAAGTTTCTTTCTTTTCTACTAGGATTGACCATAACAGTGTTTTCTCCCATATCATGCAATGTGGATTTACAGAGCTGCTGCCAACTTCTGACACATTATTCCTTCCCTACCTTTTGTTCCCATCATCTTTTCTTTTATATCTGAAAGAACACATCAGCTGTCAGCGCCTTTCTTTCCTCTGTTTGTTTTGTGTGAACTACTGTTCTTCCTGTGACTTTCTAGATTAGAATTTATGTGATTTTCTGTACTGCTAAAAAAACTTCTGTCATGGAGAGAGCTCCGATATTAGAAGTCTGATTTTGCCTATCTTTCATTATTAGCCTTCCTGCCTCATTCTGCATGGATTGGTCAAAAGAGATGTCCCTATGATCATGTGTACATAGTCCAGTGAATATCCTATTTTATTAACTACTACCAAAATGGGTAGTGAATGCAACTGAGTTATATTTTAACTGACTATTCCCACAAAACCATTGAAATAGCAAAACAACCAGTTATGCTGCCACACTTCAGGATCTGCAATATATACTGTCAGCATTAGGAAAAAAAATGACACTTGGATGTGTTATAAAATACTCTTCACATGTTTTCATTTGTTTTTACATTACCTAATGAAATAAATATTGAAAAATAGTATCTTTTTTTCTTAGTAACCATAGGGAAATATATAATCTTAAAGGAGAAACAAAGTCAAGAACTCCATGTGCTAGCATGTGGCTAACACTGTGGACACGAGAAAACCCATGACCTCATGCTCTTGAGGTTTGTGATGTCCTCATTGTAGTAAGTGTATTTGGAATTTGAATGTAGATATACATCTTTTTTGCACAGAGGATGAATGACAGAATTACTATTCATTTTTCTCTTGTCCTTGGTATCTCAGCACAATAAAAATTGTTGTCCAACTTGCTCACATGTACCACAACAGAAGTTAATTTTTTCTGTTTTTTTTTTTTTTTTTCCAGCTCATCAATTTCTTTTCATGTTTATTTGAATGGGAACAAACTTGAAAGATTGATTTGGTTCCATCATGTTAGCTGTAGCCTCTAGTCTGCTTGGATTATTTAGTTGTTCTTCATTTTGGAAAGTTTTTCTGTTGCGCAGTGACTGTGTAAGGCTAGCTCAAATGCACAAGGATTTACAAACAGAATCTGTAGCTGATGGCTTACATCTACTTTAATGGTGAACATCACTTTAGTGGAAAAATAAAAGAGAGAGATAGAGGAAAGAAGAAAAGAGAACACTCCCTCTTGGCCAAGCCAATACCATTCCCTAGGCAAGTATTGCCTTACTGGATATGCTCTCCAGTGGAGCAGCTGCTCCTGCGTAACATACTTCACACAGTAACGATCACGTAGATTTCATCAGAATGTGCTCATGCTTGCTATATTTATTCCTGCTTAATAAGTTTTATTGGATCCTCTGATATTGACAAATATCTGCAACCAAAGGGAAGAAAAGGAGCAGAGAGAAGGACTGATCCTCATGCTGGTGGCCGTCACTTTCCATCAGAAACCACCATGACAAGCAATACTGTGACTTGTGGGCTCAAGGCAGTGAAAAAAAATGCATAAAGGCACCAACATGGGAACATCATGAAAAAATGCCACATACGGCGAAACAGACTCCAGGGCTGCATGCAAAAAACCCGTGACATTATTAAACTGAGGCATGTAAAATACAGTGCATCATTTCTCTCTTGCTACCCATTAAGTTAATGGGAGTGTAATAAATTTATCTTTTAGATAATATCCTAACGAGAGGCCGACACATCATTGACGTAATGAAATTTCTAGTTGTTTAAGCAAATTCCATATTTAGCTATACCCTATTTTAGTATGCTTTATTTGGAGAATGATAACAATGTATTACAGTAAGCAAAGGCACAAGTACACAAAGTATTATACAAGGATTAGAGGAAGGAGTAATTCTGAGAAAGAGTAGTCTGTAAGGTTATAAAATTTTCCACTCTAGATTGTAATGTATTAAAGTTGCACATCAAGAATGGAAATATATTGCCTAAGAGATTGTTATAGATAATAAGGTAATATCAGTTTTGTTAAAAAAAAAAAAAAAGAGGGAGAGACAATGTAATTTTTGAGTACATAAGAAAGGAAACTCACAAAGAAACAAACATAGCAGATGTAACTGACATGTTCTTTAACGTATACATTTATCCTATCTCTGAATCCGCTTCCATATTTCATAAGGAAATAATGATAGGAATACTTAATAATTTAAAAGTTCAGAAATATTACAGACTTATGAGAAAGACTTTAGGAGTTCAATCTTTTTTTGTCAAAAGACAATACATACATGGGATGATGTAATTCAGAAAATAAGAAATTTGCCTGAGGAGTATGAGTGCAAAGTATGACAGCCAAAAGGCTGAAAATGATCTAAAAAGATATTTGCATCATTCAACACAATGTGCTGCACAGCATTTTCAGATAGCTGAAAATACTGACACACTTTACGAGACTTTGTATGGAACTCCCCATCCTTGACAACTTTAGTCAGAGACTCAATACTTTGATGTATTTGAAACAAGAATTAATTCTCAGAAGCTAAGATATGCATAAGATTAAAACTTGATGACTTAAAAATCTCATTCAATCTTCCTCAATATGCTACTTCATACTTAAAATGATTATTTCCTTATGTGATGACTTTGCTTAGAGTGAAAATATTTGTAGGAAATGTGTGGGAGGAAATGCTGGGGATGAATTTTTATTGCCTGATATGTTTGACCCATGCAAGTATGTTCTAGGGGTTTTTTAAAATAAATACATAAATAAGTAAAGTATTGCCTAGGAGAAAAATGGAGTAATAGTGTTTCCCTGTTTGTATTATGATATCATGAGACTCTAGGATTTTACATACTCATTATATGCATCCAGTGTACTCAAACTGAAAAGCAACTTGGAACACTGTTTAAATAAAGTTCTTTTTAAAATACAAGGAAATCTGGGGCTGGATATAAGGGGCAGCAGGGGGAAATCACCATGAGGATAATTAAATTAATGTAATTTTTCGCAAGACTTGGATGAACAAAAACCATGAGAAAGATGCCCTGAATTCAATGTCTATGTTCCGAGTAGGACTTTGGATTACTTCCCAATTATAATTTTCCTGATATTTCCCTCTTTTTTATCACAGGTGGAAAACTGAAATTGAGGTAATATTTGAGTTTTGTTAACAAAGGTTAATACATTTATGTTTGTTCTCAAATGTTGCGTAATATCTCAACTGAATCAAGGTGTAGAAAATATGCAGAGATTTTTCGTTAATCTTCTGTATAACTGGCATTTCTGTCTATGTAGCCATTCTAGCTAGTTAGCTAAATATAATAATATTGAGTTTACTCAATGAGAAATCTTTAAATAAAATTTAATATGAACACGAACTAAGAGGTATGATGTGTTTTAACAATCCATTAAATTTAAGAATAATCATTCCCAAACTAATGTTTTGAAAACTTCATATGAACAGAAACAAAGGAAAACTTTTGCATGTGGTACATGTGGAAGATGTACCGCTGCAAAATTACCTTTTGCAGTGTAAAAGTGATATCAAAGACCTTGTATCCTCCATCCTGTGTTTACATGAGACCTTTGACAATTTCAAAACTGAATTAAATAGTATTAGAAACCTGCTACTCTAAATGCATAATTTTTCTTATACATGTGTGTAGATGGCTGATTCTATTTTTATTTCAGTACACTGTTCACTAAATTGTTTTTCACTGTGCTTTCACTTGGTCTCTGTAGAAAAACTGTGTCCTATTTTTGTTTTAAAATAGGTTTGCTTCATGTATAATTTTCAGAATGACAGGTCCTCAAAGAAGAGGATTGACAAGTACTTAGGTATTCTGTTTTCAGAAATGGGATTTTTAAGATATGCCTTCCACACCACCATCTTAAGGGCATAAAAACCCGGTGTTATAGTTAAGTCTTCAAGTGTATGCATGTGAATATGAACTAACACTCCTCCGTTATCTGTTGGAAAGACTAGAAACTTTACTTGCAACAGAACAGAAATTGTGCCAAATGTTCATTCTTAATGTGCTTAATCTCAAAGATATGCATTTTTACACAATTAGAAGGATGATTTCACATTTTGGCCCAGGTGAAATAGCAGCTCCCAAACAATCTTTAAGCAGAATTTAGGAGCTAGCATAAGGCAATGGCCATTTTCAATTATTTTTTTTGATGCATACTGCAGTTTTGTAAAGGCGGGAGAGTTGAATAGCATAGATACAGGCCATTTTAAGTCACCTGTTCTCTGCACTATGAAACAGTTCACTGTAGCCCTGTAGAGCTGTGTTTGTAAGAGAGAACAATAGCCATGATCTAGCAAGTTAGTTAAAAGTACATCATTGCTGGTGTCAATTCAGCTTTACCTTTAGACAGCTGTAAATTTTGTCAGCTTGATCAGCTGATCATCTTGAAATCAAATAGCAAACTGAGCAAGGCTTGCTAATAATCCTCCCAAATCTAGGGAAAGAATAGGTATTGGCTTCTGGCTTCTGTGACCAGAACTCTTTATGTTTACTTTTTCTATTCTCCCAGCAGAATGTATGACAATGTCTAGCCACCATAGTTGATTTCTTCTAAATCACTGTTGAAGTTTTGTGATAAAGAATGAAGACTTGGTGCAAATAGGCCTAAAAGAAGGGTCATATGGGACTTGCATTTGGTACGTGGAAGAATTCAACAGAATCAAGATTTTTCACTGCAAAGCCAGTTTTGAAGATGAAGGTCTCAGAAAACATCTGGATTCTCTAGAATTTAAACTATCAATCCAAGCGCATTAAAAAAATATACAACATGTTAGATATTTCTAGAACAAGCTAGAACACAGTGAGGATCAAACTATTGAGAGTTGTACATATTATAAAGACATTATCCTGTCTACACTTGCCAGTATTCTGATCAAATTGTGGTGTCTTCTTTTCTTGATAATGACACTTTTCTTCTGGGTGTCAGTGTTCAAGTGTGTGTATACTGCCGGTCTTTTCATTACTCACTAAATGTTTTCAACATTAGTACTCTCTCCTGCTCCTAGTTGAAGATATTTTGCCTTCCAGATTTAATTTGACTTTTCTGCCATTTGTTCTGTTTTCCTTTTAAGATGTTGTTCATGCCAATCAGTTGTTCCCAGCCATCTAAAGCTGTCTTCCTTTGTAAAGATAACTGTCTGAAATCCTAGCACTATTTTAACTTGGAGAATGCTTAATAATTTAAACTGTTCCAAAAGTAAAGTTTATTTGTCCTCGTATTGACAGTAAATATCTCATTATATAGCTCTGAACTTTTAGTCCCTTTAAAATTTGCGTTTCTAAACTTCATAGTCGGGTTTCTTGGCTTGATTGTGGAGCTGAGATGAAATTTGCTTGCTGTGAATCATGGCAAAGCTTAAAAATTATTTACTTGGATAACCTTTCTTGAAATTAAGTTCAAAGAAGTTCAAAGAGGCAACTGTAAACTGCAGAATCCAAGTACAAAATAAAAGCCCATTGATTTATTTTTTTAGAAAATATCTGATGCATTGAATGGTATGAAGACCCAAGGCCGACCAGGGCAGCATGTCAGCTTTGCACAGTCTCTTTGCT
Source organism: Origma solitaria (assembly GCA_013397895.1). Classification (NCBI taxonomy): domain Eukaryota; kingdom Metazoa; phylum Chordata; class Aves; order Passeriformes; family Acanthizidae; genus Origma; species Origma solitaria. The sequence goes on from VZRL01006557.1 coordinate 504,273, forward strand.
ACAGGTCCAGAATGGGTCAACCACTGGAAAAAAAGCCTTCTCCTTTATACTGAGGCAGGTGAGTTCACCCCTTGAATGTCTTGCTGTCTTTGTTGCTCTTTAAGGTATTCACTTGACACGTTTTATGTCACCTCTGCTACTACTCTATGAGATACTGCCCTCAAGGATAGGTTTTAATGATTCCCTCCGGCACACACAAGAAATTGAGTCAAGCTGTACCAGAACATTTTCAGCTAATTATTTTAGTGTCCCTTTAGCACTGCATGCTACTATTTTAGTAGGAAAATGAAAACATGGATGAATAAAAAATAACCCCCTCTGGAAATCGAAAAAATAGAATTGGCATAATTTTATTATCCATATAATGGAGGTGAATGTTTTCTGTAGGATACCGTAGTCACCTGCATCATGTTACAAAAGAGATTATATAATGACAGGAAGACAGAGAAAAGGTACTCAATCCTTGCTTAGACTAGCGTGTCAGTATAAACCTCATTATTTTCTCACAAGACATCCTAAAATCTGGAAAAGAATGATGTTTGCTGATAAGGCACAGGCAGCCTTGCCTCTGTTGTACAGCCAAGCAGTTAAAATCTGGTGAAAAGCTCCCTTGAGTGGTTATGCACAGATCTTTGTGTGTTGCTTTGGGTTTTTTTAATGATTAATGGACATGGCTGCCGTTTGAATCTTTATTTGGCTTCAGCAGTTCTTTACATAAGTGCATAAATAGTTCTTTCTTAACAGCAGGTTTTCCTGTTTGCTTGTGTGTCAGAATTGTGTGTCAAAGTTACTACGTTTTGATAAATTCTGTCGCTATTTGCCTTCACATACCTGAAAAGATTATGACCACTCCTATGTCTTTGGAATACTAAAAGCATTTTAAGAGGAAGATACAGTAGTGCGTGCTATATGTCACAATATTGACAAAATAATGCTAGAGCGAAAGTAATTTTAGCCAGGTCAGATTTTTTGGCTGCATTAGCACATTGTTGATACAATGAGATTCAGATATGTTAAAAGGAGTGACTTTGATTACTTTCTAAAACAGGTTAATAATCAAAAGATAATAAATGACACCCAAGCTAAAAATTCAGAGCATTGAATATTTTTAGTGTATTATATCTGCTTTGCAGATGACAGAATTGCTTCAATACAGGTAAATTTATGTGCATTATATCTAATAGCATTCATCAGGAGTGTAAATGAAGCATATGAGTAAGTGTTTTACTAGAACAGAACTTGTCAGAAGGTCAAAGGAAATCTATATCTTGTTAAGAGCAATTTTATCATTTAAATATACTTTGATATATTTTCAATGTTTTAAGTAATCATCCCAAAGTAAAAAAAAAAAATTGCATTGCACATTTGATTTTTTGGGGTGACTTTTGAATTGCATTAGTTAGTTGCAATCACAAAGATAGCAAGATACAATTTCGGTTCCTAGTTTGGTGTTGAACAAGTCTTTTAAACAAGAGGAGAGATAAAAAAGTTAGGTTGTTAGGGAAACAAGTAGTGCCAGGCCTTATTGGAGATGTTCAGAAAGTATACAGATTATTTTACTTTTCTAAGGTAAACATTATTCTCTTTCAAGTCAGGAACGTAAACAAAATAAGAAATAAATAAATAAATAAATAAATACTTATCCTGTGGAAAAGAGTTATTGCACAGACAGGGCCCACAGTAGTACGGGTGTCTGAAATGATAATCTGAAACAGTTTGTGAGTTATATTTTTTGAAAATTTATAAATGTTTTGGATGATTGATTTTTGGTTCACCAGTATAGGGTTAAATTGTAATTTTTAATGCAAATTATGGTTTACGTTAAGATTTAAATTCAGGACTATTTTCTTGAAAAGAAATATTATATTCCTATAGATATTGTGCTTGTTATACTTCTAGATTCATATAACCTAGAGTGAAGTGCAAGAGCATACATATCATAAGGAGGAAACAATTCTATCAACAGTTGAAGAAAGGCGCCAGTATCACTTACTCATGACTACCAATTCATGAACGTGCCGAACAATTTTTTTATGAAGATTCATTTTCAAGAGGAATAAAGCCTTTTTATCCAGAGATTTGTTAACTTAACAACTTGGTTTTAATTTTTCATGTGGATATGCATTAGTTTCATTTGATCTGATATATATTATTTCATATTGGAAGTTACATAACAATAGTATAGATGAGCTACTAGAAAATTGGATGCATTTATCAGTACTGCCTTATACCATCTTGAGATTTACTATGCCAGATTTAATTCACATTATGATGAAAATAAAGGGTTTTAATTTGAAGACAAGTGGATGATTTAGGTACATTTATAGATCTTCTGTTCGTTTTATGCATTCCTAGTCATAATATTGATATATTATATTCATGTGACTCTTCAGAAGAATTTTTTCTCCTGTTCCAGGGACAAAATCAACAGCAAAGGCAGTTTTATTAATCACAAAACCCACATTCCAAGATTGGTCATTTTGTGTCTTTTACTTTAGAACAAATAAGTTGTGTTTGCACTGTAATAGCACAGAACATGGTTTTGTCAGGGCTTTATCTATGTAAAACAAAGAGTCTTGGTATCAAAGCAAGATGAGTTCTTTCCTTTGTAGGAATGTGCTTGTTTCTGTTTTGTTTTGTTGGGGGTTTTTTTGGTTGTTATTATTGTTTAGTTTTTTGGGGTTTTTTAAAGTAGTTCTAATGAGATTGTTCCCTTCTGTATAGAAAAGGAAATATGAATTTGGATAAACATTGAATTTATAATAATACAGATGGGTTTTCATTGTTCATTGAGAAAATGCATGGTGACATCTAGTTACCTCAGACTGTGATTGTCTCTAGTTGGTAAAAGTTTAAAACTTAGAAAACATTGCACATTTATATTCTCTCCTCTTTGTTTCCATGCTTTCTCCTTGACTCTGTAGCATTCATACTCCAACCTGGGGGATAGAGCCTCCCCTCAGATGTCAAATTCAAACTTTTCTGGCCAAGGTTAGAACTGATCCTCAGTTTCCACTCTACTTCAGGCATTAGGCTGTTACTTAACGTGAACCCCCTCTCTCTCTGGCTGTCATTGTGTAGAAGAATGGCCTTGGGGGTTGCTGTGGCTTTTCTGTATGGATGATATGTGCATGTCAGATGTCTTTGTAAAGTCAGATCAGCTTGGGCCTGTCAGTGAAGGGTCTGCCTGATTTGAAAATGTCCAAACAGCCTGAGGTTTCTAAGAAGTCTTGCAAGCTTAGATCTGTCTGCTTTGTGGTATACATGGCCCAGAAAAACTACAAAATCTAGAGCATGAACTTTAATAAAATTATCTACAGTTCCTTACATTCTTTAGCAATCATTTTCTGGAATCACAATCTTGGATTTAGCTATTAAAATTCTATTTAAGTTGTACTTTACACAGTAAGGGTTTTTAGATTTTTTTTTGGGGTGGGTACTATTTAAGAGAGTCATACATGTTTGCATATTTGATATGGTGCTTGTACTTTCCACTTATTGGCCTAGAATTACTGACTACTGTTACTTTTATTATACTAATGAAAACATAACTAACTGAGATGACAAGGACAATTAGAAACTTTATACTGAATTATTGAATAATCATGTATTTACGATGTTCAGTATGTATTAATATCCTAGAAAGTGAATATAGATGTTTCTTAATAAGTTTTTTGCAATATTCATTATTTTAATGTCAGTTGCATTCATTACAGTGGCTAATTCTTCTTTGCAAATACACAGACACATAAATATATTAAACCATTCCCAGTTAATTGCAATTTTAATTTGAACACTTGACTTTGGTGATTAAAGTATTCAATTATTAGTTCCATCTTTGAAAGTCGGCCCTTTTATTTTGTGTTTGGTTATTCATTTTATTTTATTCTTAGCTAAATTACAAAATTGAGTTATCTGCTTTGATGACAAATTTTGAAATGTATTTAACCTTCACTGCCACTGATACTAAATGTTATTTTAAAAATTGCACCTTAAATTTATATGTTCTTTTAATGGGATTGCAAAAAGACTGCACCATTTCAACAGACTTGTTTTGGTTTTAATCCCTTCTAAGTTACAGAGAATTTTCTCTATTCTCTATATTTTCTCTATTCACCTCCACTTGTGGTCAAATTTAATTAATCTCTAGAATAAACAGTAATACATTCCACTGATTTTCTATGGAGCTGTATGTATTAAATATAAATACGGTCTTTAATAATATAATCTGTCAAAGTCAAGCAGACTGTGTTGATGACCAGGGACTTGGCTGTTTATGCAAACCTGAATTGCCAGAAGTATTTTAAAAGTCCTGTAAGTTGAGATTCCCAACCAAAGGAGTACCTGTGAATATAATGGAAATAGCTCTTTAGAGTGATTTCAGTTTTGTTGACCAGCTTGCTTTGCTTAAAGGAAAATTAAAATGAGATTAGTGAAGGAAAATGTCTCATAACATTATATTCACTATTAAAAAAAAGAAACCCCAAAAACCAACCAGACAACCAACAAATATAAATATAAACCCCAAACAAAAATGATGAGAGAAAAAGGAGAATATGAACAATTTACCTTACAAGTACCTTTGGTAAAAAAAACAAAGTTAGAATAAAACACGGACAAGGCCATTTAGATGTAGTGCTTTCTATGATTTTTCTTTTTCTTTGTGGTAGAAATAATTCTTATATATGCCTGTAATACTGCTGTGTTTGCAGTTCAGTAATCATGCAGCTTAAGCAAAGATAACTGTGTCAGCAGTTGATTGCAGATCAATATTTCCCCAGTACTGCTGAGTGCTGAATTAAGAAAGTTGTCTATTTCAGAGATAAATAATGCTGATGACTGAAGTAAAACTGAATTTATCTGGGAGACAGATCAGTCTTGGAGACAGCTAAAATCAGTGTATGTAAAAATTTTGTTTTTCTCCTCTGTAACTATACAATAATAGAAATGAAATATTTGCAGCATGTGAGCAGTATACTAGAAACATGCAATAAATGTGTTTCTAGAACAGTTAATGCATTCCTTATTTGTATTTTTCATTATATTTAGCTTATTTTCTGAATATTGAAATAACCAAGACAAATATCTGCCTGATGTAAACCTATGAAAGAACAAGGGTGTCTGTCTTTGTCCTCAACATATTTATAAAGTTTCTAGCAAAAGAAAACAATGCATCCTGTTTCAAGTGGAAGGTAAAGTGGTTCATGCAATCCTGTCAAATTTCTGGAAGTTTTGAAAACAACTTTTTTTCTTTCTTCTTATTGTTTTTCATCAAAGGCAGAATCAACATGAAAAACTAATGAAAAATTCCTATAATAAACTGGATACCTCCCTGAGGTATAATTCTTAACATCATTTGGGGGACTTAATAAATTGGCAGGGAGATTACCTTTAAAACAAACCATCAGTTTTTGACAGAGTGCGCTGTCTTCGTGATAATTCTGTGCTAGGTGCACAATGACATTTAATCAGTTTGTAGACAGTCTCTTTTGTTCATTGATACTGTTAGAAAATTAAGGGAGTGAAAATACTTCAGCATACACTGAGCAATGTGTTACAGGTGAAGATCCTGATCTACACAGAGTAACTGGGGGCATGAGATGAATAAACCATGGATCAAAACACAGATACAAAAGATACTTTCCACTGTAAATATATAACAAGAAATAAGTATATATATCCATAAATCTTGGAGGCCATCTCCAGGTATTTCATGCTTACATGAGCCCAAGGAAACCTGTACTCATTATACAACCTCCAAAACAGGTCTTTCCCAATGACAGGCTGGCATTTTAAATGCTGCTACAGAAGCCAAAACTACCAACAATTCATCACTCTTAGTTAGGAACTACTGTCCTATACGATAGGCAAAGTTCAACACTGGTGCCTGGAATATTATCACATGGTTATTCAATTTCATGACTAATATGAATGTTTTTACTGGTGCTATAGTCAAATAATAATAAACTAAAATGTTTGGTGGCAAAGTAAGGTTTTTTCCTTTCTCTGCCTTCCCTGACAGGGGAAAAGTGCAGCTATTCACAACTTTTGTACAAAAGCGGGAAAAGGTTAGGTATTTGGGTTTTGGATTTTTTTTTGTTTGGTTGGGATTTTTTGTTGTTGGGTATTTTTTGTTGCTTGTTTCTTTGCTTGTTTTTCTAATAGGAGATGCAAAAAAAACCCCAACTAACTGAAGTCCATAGCTTTGTGAAAAACAGTTGCCAAAGGAAAGAGGCAGTTAAAAGCGTGATAGGTAAAGGCAATGTTCAGTGTAATGGAAACACTTGGGTTTAACAACTGAAAACTTCTCCAAAACATTTGTAGTGTTGGCCTGAGGGTGAGCATCATAAAATTCCCTTCTGTATAAGTTTCAGTGAACATGTTCTACAGATGCCAATAGATACAGCTGAAAAAATACCTGTGAGAAAATAGCAGGATGAAGAGTGAAAAATAGATGCTGAGAGTCAGCTTGTAAATGTGTCCAATACCTGATGAGCTCTGGAGTCTCGTAGCCCTGCTGAGGCCACAAGTACAGGTAAATTCAGAATGTCCACAGTTTGCTGCCTTTACGTAAGGCCAGCAGTAAACCTCAGCATGAACAATGTGTTTGTGTAGTTCAGAGCATATCCAAGAAGGTGGCGGGTGCTGTATGCAGACAAGTGCTTCAGAATTACATAAACACCTGATGAAAGAAGGACCTTCTGGAAGGACTTTCAGAAAAACACCCTAGCAGCCACACTGTGACCCTCTAATTGTGTTAACAACTATGGCTGGCCTGTCAGTCGTTGCTCAAAACAAGTGACAGTCAATAATTGTGAGTATGCTTCTGTGCGTGCCTGCCTGTGCTAATGGGAAGGGGCAGGTGAACGTATTGTACAGACAATTATCTGCTCTTAATAACAACAGCTTAATTAAAAGGTGTCCTAGTAAATATTGGTTATAATTGGCGTCTCTCCCAATTAGATCCCCTTAACACAGAAAAGGGAATTTACAACAGGAAATGAGTCTTTCATGCTTTTTGGAGAAAGAAGGGTCAAGGGGTTGACATGAAGGTTTTGAAGATGGAATTGAGATTAGTGTCTGTGAGAAAAACAGCAGAAGAGATGAAGATAAGGGGAGGTAATAAAAAGGTTGTGACAGATAAAAATTGCTGAACTGGTTCAGTGGTCCAAGAAAAGTATCTTATCCTCCCATCCACTCAGTTCACAGACCCTTATTAGAAGCAGCGTGCTGGACAAAACCTCCTTTGGCTGAGGTTGAAATCTACAGAAATAATGAGGAGAGAACTGAAGGAGGCTAACTACTTTTCAAGTGCCCTGTACATACCTTAATCAAAAAGCTGCTATTTTATTTATTTATTTCAACAGAAAGCTATGCAATCCCACTTGAACTTTTAAACTAAGCATACCATATTTCTGGATTCCATTTTATGGAGGTTAACACATAGCATATTATAACTTAAACTAGACCAAAATATAGGCCTTAAAATGCATCATCCTGCTGCATTTTGAAAATAATACAATCTCTGTGTGATTTTTTCTTGTATTTGGAAAGGGGAAAAAAAAAGATTTTCCTTTCAAGTACTTGTCCTCACAATGTCCTATAATGATGGAAAGAAATTTGTATCAGTCTTTCAGAAACAGTAATTTCAGAGACTAGCCTGAGTAATACCTGGTAAGAGCCCATCATTTGGACTAGAACAGAAATAATTGTGCTGTCACAAAGCACAGACTATGATGATAATGGCTTGGAGATGGAGTGTATGAAACACATCAAAGCTCACAGAACATATTTAGAATTTTATTCTGCTTTAAAACAGTGATAGATGGGAGGTTTTTATGTACTTGCATAGCAATTCCACAGTAAAGCTCTCCAGATGGCTTTAAACTTTGCTGAATGAGAAAAGTGACCAATACTTTATACTGATCCATGGATGCTGGCAAATGTGGGGGTGATTGCAGCAATGGAATTAGACCGACTGGCAGGGCAGACACCAACCCATCTGAGCTGCCACACTGTGACAAGACATTGCCCGGGTGACAAGACATTCTTCCACGTGGAGAACCTTGCTGTGAAGGTGTGCCGTGAGGATGTTCCTGTACCTCTGCTTGGCCACTGAAGATTATTGGCACAACTAATAGGCGGTCAGGCTGCTAAGATTAAAGTGTTTCAGGTAGATCTGGGCTGCCAACATAATGGTAAATTATTTCTAGATCAGTTGCCCCATTGCAATTTAGGCCATCAAGAAGCAGATGTGGCATAGAGATGGGCCTGTGACTGAAAGGCAGACTTGACCATGGACACAATCGCACAAATTATACACGAATGTGAAACATGTGCTGCAATTAAGCAAGTCAAGAGTTTAAAGACTCTCAGGTCTGGAGGACGACAGCTGAAATACAAGTAGGTCTGGCAGATTGACTGTATTTCACTCCCACAAACCTACAAGTACCATGTGCCTACAGTGGGGAAAGCAACCACTGGAAGCCTGGAAATATGCCATGCCCCTTGCCACAACCCAGAATAATATCCTGAGCCTTGAAAATCTTATGGTGACATGGTACTCCAGAAAGAACTGAATCAGAAAATGAAACTAATTTCCAAAGCAATCTTATAGACATGTGGGCCAACGAGCATGACATTGAGTGGGAATAACACATTCCTTATCACGTACCAGCCTCCAGAAAAATGGAATGATACAATATACAGTTAAAGACTACATTGAGAGCAACAGGGGACCTTCAAACTTCGGGATACACATTTGGTAAAAGTCATGTGGTTAGTCAGCAAGAGATAGACTGGCCCTGCCCAATAAAACCTTTTATATACTCTAGAATGGGATAAATTTCCTGTAGTACACATTAAAAACATGCTGGGGAAAAGAGCCTGGGTTATTCTTGCCTTAGAAAAAGGCAAACTCATTTTTGGGATTGTTTTTCCTCAAGGATCTGTGTGCAATCTATGGGTAATGTGGAAGGGTGGGGAAGTCTGGTGTACTTCTCAAGGGATTTGGGGTGAGAACAGCCAATTAATCGAATATCCAGTGATGTTAATTGCTACAAAACTCCGTATGTTATCGCTTGTATATGCCCATCACTGCACTGGACACCTTGTGACACCTGTCTCTGTGTCTTTGGATTTGGGGATCTGAAACTGATTCCCTTTTGTAAAAATCTTCCAGATTAATAAAGGATGAACTTCGATGTAGACAGACAAGTGCAGCAGTGATAGAATTAGAACTGGCTTCAACATGCAGTTATCCAACACTTCACACCATCTTTCCTGCCCTGAAAGATTGTTACGACCGATGGAGCCCAAATTCTGGACTAAATGAACTCAAAATACATTGCATAGGGATGGCCCATAGACTAAGGGAATGATATTTCTGTGTATATATCAAAAGACAGAAAGCAAGGGACCCGGACATGGTGCAAATTGTACAGAATAAAGAGTGGTCCTGGTTTTGTCAGGGATAGAGTTAATTTTCTTCCTAGTAGCTGGTACAGTCCTGTGTTTTGGATTGAGGATAAAAATAATGTTGATAACTTACTGATCTTTTTGGATTTCAGTAAAGTTTTAATACTGTTTGGCCCTTGAGAAACTAAAGAACTGTGAAATCACCAACTGTATGAAGTTCAACAAGGAAAAGTGCTGGATTCTGCTCCTGGGATGGGGCAACCCTGGATGTGCGTACAGATTAGGGAAGGAGAGGATGGAAAGCAGGGCTATGGAAAGGGACCTGGGGGTCCTGGTTGACAGAAAGTTGAACATGAGTCAGCAGGGTCCTGGCAGCCAGGAGGGCCAAGCGTGTCCTGGTGGGCATCAGGCACAGCATCACCAGCCGGGCAAGGGAGGGGATTGTCCCTCTCTGCTCTGCCCGGGGGCAGCCTCACCTTGAGTGCTGGGGGCAGTTTCCTGTGCCACAATGTAAGAAAGACATTAAGCTGTTAGAGAGTGTCCAAAGGAGGGCAACAAGGATGGTGAAGGGTCTGGAGGGGAAGCTGCATGAGGAGCAGCTGATGTCGCTTGGTCTGCTCTGCCTGGAGGAGACTGATGACAGACCTCACCGCAGTTACAACTTCCTTACGAGGGAAAGACGAGGGGGAAGCACTGATCTCTTCCCTTTGGTAACCAGTGACAGGAGCCAAGGGAATGGCCTGGAGTTGTGTCAGGGGAGGTTTACTTTGGATGTTAGAAAAAAGATTCTTTAGTCAGAGAAGACTTTTGGGCACTGGAACAGGCTCCCAGAGAAGTGGTAACAGTACCAAGCCTGACAGATGCCAAGAACCATTTGCACAAAACTCTCAGGCACACACTGTGGCTTTTGGGGATGGTCCTGTGCAGGACCAGTAGTTGGACTCAATGATCCTTGTGGGTCCCTTCCAACTCAGCATATTCTATGATTCTGTGATGTTCTAGCTGTTGCTGAACAGTTTCCCCTAAGACAAGGGCTTTTCAGTTTGCCATGCTCAGTCAGTGAGCAGGTGCACAAGTAGGTGGGAGGGAACACAGCCATGGCAGCTGACTTGAACTGTCCAAAAGAATATTCTATAACACAGAATATCATGTTCTGTATATAAGCTGGCTGGGAGATGACCATCACTACTGAGGGATGGGTTGGGCTGGGCATCAGACAGCAGGTGGTGAAAAATCGGATTTTGCATCTCTTACTTTTCTTGGGTTTTATTCCTCTCTCTCTTTTGCCTTTTCAAGACAATTACTCTTGTTGTTGTTATTATTATTGTTTTTGTTGTTATAGTATTTAACTTTACTTCAGTTTTTAAGCTGTTTTCATATGAGTCCGTGAGGTTAAGCTTTTCCCTATTCTTCTCCCCATCCCATGGAATGGATGGGGCTATAAGCAAACATCTGTATTGTACATAGTTGCCAGCTGGGGTCAAACCATGACAGAAGTGCATGCTGTAAAATATCTTCTGAGGAAACTTTTTTCCAGACTTGCAGTATGTACTAATGTAATTAATATTCTCTCAGATTGCTATCTAATGTAATGTTTTATACAATTTCAAAGGTCACAGTGGGTTGGGTGTTCTTGGGGGTTTTTTTGTGAATTAGTTGTATGGTTATTATATTGGAATTATGAATTTGGGGAAATTATCTAAGTGTGTTGTTACCTTAATTTTTTTTTCTTGGTCCAGATTTTCAAAGTTCATGGGTATGTTTAACCTCAGAAGCATGTTTCTTCAGCAAATATTTGAAATTAGATTTTTTTTCTCATTCCTCTTTAATTACTATCATTTAAAGGGTATAAAACATCTCTGCATGGTTCTTAACTAAAAAATGAGATTAAAAATATGTAAGAAAACACTGATTATGCAAATATGCTTTCACTGTGGTTGTAGACAGAAACTCTAGAAAAAATTTATAAAAATGAGAAAATTTTTTCAAAGTATTTTAGTACTTATTGCATATGGTTTATTTCTTCACTTTTTTTAAATACAGCTGTGTTTTTTTCAAATGTACACCAAAATTGTTAACATGATAGAAAGCAGCCTTTGAAATACTATGTTAGATTTTGTGAAGGATTATAGGAAATAAAAGGGTATAAATAAGATTAAGCAAATACCAGGTTTTATAATTTCTTTTTTTTTTTTCCCAGAATAGTCATAGACTGCTAACTGTTAATTTGCTTTAGCTAGCTGTTCTGATTCTTTTTTTCCCTTCAGAGTTTCCAATGTAGATTTTGCTCCTGCTGACAGACATCTGCTCCAGGAAGGTTGCCATAACACTATTTAAAATAACAAAGCGTAATCTATTGGTACAAATCAGGAGAAAATACATCATAGCAATTGGAAAAACTTTGCATTGTTAAAATTTACTTCATGGGGTAGGGACGCTTTGGGGTATCTGTCAATTATTTATATGTAACAATGAAGAAACTGTTAATGCAAAGATCTGAGAAGTTCATGGCTGAGAAATCTGGCTAGAAAGTAGGCTTTCTTGCCAAAACATTTTGTTTCACCGCTGTCCTCAGGCTGAAGAGTAACAAAGTAGAATACTAAATCTCTTCACCCAAAGATGCTAGTCATTTCCCACACAGCTCCCAAATCTACCAGGAGTAAAAAACTTTGTGTTTTCTCCCTAAGAACAATAGCTATAGTTTATACCCTTAAAAATATTCTAAGTCATATAACATGCTTGTAGCATGGTGATCTATTTAATTTTACTGAAGAAACACATTTCTTTGCTGTAGAACTAGCTTGAGAAGCATCNGTTAGAAAAAAGATTCTTTAGTCAGAGAAGACTTTTGGGCACTGGAACAGGCTCCCCAGAGAAGTGGTAACAGTACCAAGCCTGACAGATGCCAAGAAGCATTTGCACAAAACTCTCAGGCACACACTGTGGCTTTTGGGGATGGTCCTGTGCAGGACCAGTAGTTGGACTCAATGATCCTTGTGGGTCCCTTCCAACTCAGCATATTCTATGATTCTGTGATGTTCTAGCTGTTGCTGAACAGTTTCCCCTAAGACAAGGGCTTTTCAGTTTGCCATGCTCAGTCAGTGAGCAGGTGCACAAGTAGGTGGGAGGGAACACAGCCATGGCAGCTGACTTGAACTGTCCAAAAGAATATTCTATAACACAGAATATCATGTTCTGTATATAAGCTGGCTGGGAGATGACCATCACTACTGAGGGATGGGTTGGGCTGGGCATCAGACAGCAGGTGGTGAAAAATCGGATTTTGCATCTCTTACTTTTCTTGGGTTTTATTCCTCTCTCTCTTTTGCCTTTTCAAGACAATTACTCTTGTTGTTGTTATTATTATTGTTTTTGTTGTTATAGTATTTAACTTTACTTCAGTTTTTAAGCTGTTTTCATATGAGTCCGTGAGGTTAAGCTTTTCCCTATTCTTCTCCCCATCCCATGGAATGGATGGGGCTATAAGCAAACATCTGTATTGTACATAGTTGCCAGCTGGGGTCAAACCATGACAGAAGTGCATGCTGTAAAATATCTTCTGAGGAAACTTTTTTCCAGACTTGCAGTATGTACTAATGTAATTAATATTCTCTCAGATTGCTATCTAATGTAATGTTTTATACAATTTCAAAGGTCACAGTGGGTTGGGTGTTCTTGGGGGTTTTTTTGTGAATTAGTTGTATGGTTATTATATTGGAATTATGAATTTGGGGAAATTATCTAAGTGTGTTGTTACCTTAATTTTTTTTTCTTGGTCCAGATTTTCAAAGTTCATGGGTATGTTTAACCTCAGAAGCATGTTTCTTCAGCAAATATTTGAAATTAGATTTTTTTTCTCATTCCTCTTTAATTACTATCATTTAAAGGGTATAAAACATCTCTGCATGGTTCTTAACTAAAAAATGAGATTAAAAATATGTAAGAAAACACTGATTATGCAAATATGCTTTCACTGTGGTTGTAGACAGAAACTCTAGAAAAAATTTATAAAAATGAGAAAATTTTTTCAAAGTATTTTAGTACTTATTGCATATGGTTTATTTCTTCACTTTTTTTAAATACAGCTGTGTTTTTTTCAAATGTACACCAAAATTGTTAACATGATAGAAAGCAGCCTTTGAAATACTATGTTAGATTTTGTGAAGGATTATAGGAAATAAAAGGGTATAAATAAGATTAAGCAAATACCAGGTTTTATAATTTCTTTTTTTTTTTTCCCAGAATAGTCATAGACTGCTAACTGTTAATTTGCTTTAGCTAGCTGTTCTGATTCTTTTTTTCCCTTCAGAGTTTCCAATGTAGATTTTGCTCCTGCTGACAGACATCTGCTCCAGGAAGGTTGCCATAACACTATTTAAAATAACAAAGCGTAATCTATTGGTACAAATCAGGAGAAAATACATCATAGCAATTGGAAAAACTTTGCATTGTTAAAATTTACTTCATGGGGTAGGGACGCTTTGGGGTATCTGTCAATTATTTATATGTAACAATGAAGAAACTGTTAATGCAAAGATCTGAGAAGTTCATGGCTGAGAAATCTGGCTAGAAAGTAGGCTTTCTTGCCAAAACATTTTGTTTCACCGCTGTCCTCAGGCTGAAGAGTAACAAAGTAGAATACTAAATCTCTTCACCCAAAGATGCTAGTCATTTCCCACACAGCTCCCAAATCTACCAGGAGTAAAAAACTTTGTGTTTTCTCCCTAAGAACAATAGCTATAGTTTATACCCTTAAAAATATTCTAAGTCATATAACATGCTTGTAGCATGGTGATCTATTTAATTTTACTGAAGAAACACATTTCTTTGCTGTAGAACTAGCTTGAGAAGCATCTTAGAAATTTATGAGAATTAAAATTAGATTAAAATTAGGATATCAATTTACTTCCAGCAGTAAACTGAACATGAAAACATTATTAATAGATTAAAAGGTGGATAATTCACCTTGGAATTTCATTTTGTAGACAAAATTTTTTAAAGTTTAATTTTACTTAATCAGGAAATATTTTGATTTCTCTCAGAAATTTTCAAACACATAATCAGTTTTTCTTTCTGTCTTCTTTTCTTTCCCTCTGCATTTCAATTTATTATATGTATTTTTGTGTGTTTTAATTATCTTTCGTGTCTGAGTAGAAGAGGAAGGGATGAAAAACTTCCCACCCATCAACCAAAAGGAAAAAAAAACCCAAAAAAACCAAAGCTCTTAGAGTTGTTAAAAATAGAGAATAAATGTGATGAAGGGTCACATTGGTAACAGAAGTTAAACATACATGTCACCAATTAAAAGATGAGTAAATTATATTCTGCATATTAAAGTTTATAAAATCTCTAGCTTTGAATTGATTATGTTTCCTTTTCTTAGTGTGACAGGAATACTATGCATATATATGCATATGTGTTAGATTGTACTACTCTATCTGTCTATGTATACTATTTGGAATTAATAATTTTGCTCTTATATCTCACAGAATGAAACAGAATCTTGTTTTTGAACTAGAAGTGATTGAAATGTTCTTCCAAATTCCTGTTCTATCATACCATACCATACCATACCATACCATACCATACCATACCATACCATACCATACCATACCATACCATACCATACCATACCATACCATACCATACCATACCATACCATACCATACCATACCATACCATACCATACCGTACCGTACCTTACCGTACCGTACCATTGAAATCTCTGACAAACACTCCATATAAATGTAGTCATAAATAGCATAGAATCTAAGTGAAATATTAATCGTGTATCTGATTATTTGCAAGTCAGATGTCTGAGAACAGGGATACGAGAAAAAGCATCCTTAGTGGAAAAAAAGCCTAGAGCTCAAGAAATATAGTTGCTTTAGGGAAATCCATGTACCTTCCTCAGGGCTTCATTTTAATGTTCTTCAGATCAATCACTTCATATTGTGTTTTTAAAGAGGAAGTAGGATTAATTTTCTTCTTTAATACCCCCAGTGAAATATTTTCTATGGAATTTAATTTTATATATATTCCATGCTTTTTAGAGTTTAATTTTTTTTTTGAGAACTTGAATATATGGTAATCAGAAGTATTAGGAAATTATTTCAAATGCAGACACTGTGGCAATCAGCCACATTGAGAAAATAATTATATCCTCTGGTCTTTCTTTGTTAATTTAAGAAAATAATTTTATTTTAGTAATATGCTGATTTAAAGTAAAGGGAAAAGAAATCCTCCCTGTTTCCCAGATACTGATCTCCTTAACTAAACCTTTTTCTATTTCTTTTAAAGATTATGGTCAACCAAATAAAAATTGGAGTCAATTTAAGTGTCTTAAAAATTCTAAAGCAGATAACCAAAAATTGTATCATTTATTCTGGCAGCTTTATGCCCAACCCTTAATATTAAAGTTCTGATAACTTTTCTGCTAAAGAAGCATGGGATTTTTAAAATGGAATTTGATAACTGTGTTTTCCCATGCTTACAAATATGTCTGCATGGTTTGGCAGAAAAACCAGTACATGCATCTAATAAAAAATTCATAGTTAAATGCAGCAAACGAAGGTGTATTCTTTAAAATAGTGTAATATCTGAGTATACATATATTTATTTTCTTATACATTTTACAATGAATTTTTTTTGACAAATAGGTGTCTCAGCTAACAAATCCCAGTCAATTTCAGTATGGTTCATTACTGGGGATGGATAATCCTCCTTCCTTTCATACACTGATTTGGTCATTTGACAGTAATTACAGAACCACTTTCTTGCATATGAATTGTAGCCTAATTAAACTGGCCTGCAGGCAGCCACAGCAATGATGCTGGTTAAGCAGCATTTTCTACATTCCCAAATGCTACAATGTTCTTTCTGCTTTTGCTGATTTCATGCATTTTCTGCCAAGCTAAGTTACCGAGGCAATGCTGTAGGGGAAGTTTTTACTGAAAATGCATCCTTCCTAGGTCTCTTACAGAAATTAACACAGGAGCTGGCTGTCCAAATCTGATAATATTTCAGTTAATTGGTTTTATTGATTGCAGATTTTATTGAATACAGATGTTATTGATTACAGATAACTTGTGAATTTTTAATTAAAAATGAATACATTTTGGATATCTTTAATAATTTGCTTTGCATTTTGATCCTATGAACCATTAAGCATAAGAGCCCCTCAGTACCCTCAGCTGTTGGTCTCTCTGGAGGCCGTGGTTTGGAGAAAGGTTACTTGCCTTAGAACAGATATTCTAAGTTTAGTGACTAAAGGTTAATATTACACTAATAAATCACAGCATTCTTTAGCATACTCTTGACTACATAATAATGAGATATAAATTAAAATTATACCCTCCAAATATCATTAGTAGGCATAATTATTATGTGGCATACCTGTGAAGATTTTTCAACCTTTTTTAAAGGACATTTACAAGAGTGTAATTGGCAGAGAGTTTCTGTTTATGCCTTTGTAAAGCTGGGCTGTATTGTCAACACTTTAGCCAGAAGGTTGAGGGTAATAATTCTTCCTCTGTATCCAGCATGTGTTCACATCTTCTAAATGAGTTGAACATGTCCATGTTAAGATGGATTTGATCATTAAGGCCTCTTCTAAAATGGTTGCTCTCCTTTTTCTGTTTATAACCACACTGTACTGTTTGCAATAATCTTCATGCTGATTAACAATGTGTTGGTAATTCAGAATATGTGCACATGTGAAGAACAATTTATTTTCTGATGTTTCTGCTCACACAAGTTCACTTATTTGTGGAGACACATGCTCCATGTAAATATAATTTTTTTCGTTCGTCTGCCAATGTATAATATTTACGCTTTAAAAAAAAAAAAGCGTAATTTATTTTTAACCGAAATCATTATGCTTGTTTTATTTTGGCATATTGAAAATAAATATAAAGGTTCTTTGAGAAGAAAGCATAGCTTTCTTTTGGCTTTGTTGCTGTCTTTTCCTGTTGCCAGCTTTTCCCTTGAACCCTTTAAGGCCATATTTTCAGATAGCATTAATGGATTTGGACCAATGTGGACCATTAATAGTAGATCAGTATCAGCTGACTTTACAAACCTCACAAAACTTATCGCTACAGTTTGTCTCTCTGGTCCAAAAGGACAGTAAATACTGTAGGTGTCAGATTGGCACTTCCTGAACAGAGTTTTCATTCTGCTTTTTATAGATTGTCCAGCAATAATCATCCATCTTTGGTGAATGCTAGAAAAGATCTTTGAAGCCTTTCCTGTGTGCTGTGCTGAATGGAGCACAGGGGCTATATGTCAGTTATGCCAACATTTGGTCCTGCAGAAATAAATTCCAGTTTCTATACTGGGAACATGAAAGATAATTTTTTTTCTTCAGAAGAACTTGTACTTGGTTTTTGTGGTATTAAATGTTTGTTTTCTTCTGTTATATTCCTTGTTTTTTTGGGGTTTTTTTAGGTTTGGTTTGGTTTTAGTTTGTTTGGGTTTTTGGGAGGATGAGGACTGCCCATACTGAGTCTTCTTTGACCATTTAGGGTCTTCCCCTGCTTGTCTTATTTTGCTGAACGGACTAATCAAGCATCTTGAATGCAGTTGACTAAGGCTTCCTCTGACTCACTGCTCTTTTCCCTTCATATAAACTACAACTTGGTTTTGGCACAGAAAAAAACAAAACCCAACTTTAGGTAGATTTAGAAAGTATATGCATATTAAACAAAGAGGGTTTTTGCACCTATGTTCAGCACACTAATAAATAAAGACATGTACCTAGAAATGTATATGTCAGTTTTTGCTCCCATTGCTTTCTTTGCTGCACTTTTTTCGCCCCCTGAGTTTGATCTTTCTTTTCAAGTTTTGTCTTTCAGTATTTTTCCAGATAATGTAATAAGCATAACAAACCTTGCCAGGGTGCATATTCAAGGTGCAGCTGTATAATTTGTTAATTTAATTTGGGTGTGCTTTATTGGCTGATCTGTATCACTCAGATCAACATTTCTAGTTCTTTCTTCAATAGTTGTGTCTCTATATACAGAGTGAATTCTGTTGCTCATATTGGCAGCTTAACCACATGTCTAACTGAAACAGTTCCTTCCTTTGATCTGGTTCAATACTGTGGTGATCAGGTTTTTAGAGATGCTATCCGCCAATCATGCTGCATGATTAGGTTAATACCTGAATTCTTTAGTCTCAAATCATTGTAGCTGCTGCCCAGTGTGCTTAGCAGTCCACTGGACACGCATTTCTATGTAAATGTGGTGATATCCTTGGGACTGAGGTGAATATTGTAACAATGGATTAAGAGAAATATTTGTGTTTCCTCACGGATTTCTTCAATTGCTTTTCCTTATATGTGCTTTTTTTGTTTATTTTGACTGAATGATTCTTGTGGGTCCTTCCCAACTCAGTTTATTCTGTGACTCTGTGATTTTAATTTCGGGTTCCATTCATAGCATTTAGCATTTGGAACAATCACTGTTAGAATGCTTAAGGACTGAAATGTGTTTTCTTTCACACAATTATCTCTATTAAAATTTTCACTGTAATCCAAAACTTTTAAATTGTTTTTCATTTTTGTCATCCATATGGAACTGATTAGAAATAAAATTAGTACTCAAATATTTCCTGATACAAGTGTATATGTAGAAACTAATCAGTACTTCAGATATATAATTAAGTAAATGGCTGCAGAAAAAGATTGTTGAAGAGTGAGGCAACAGTTTGATTAGATTTTTGAGAAGCATATTACCACAGAGGCAGAAATAATGTTTGTACTATTTTACCTGCTCTCTGTGCTCTTTAATTACTTTTAGGAATGCTCATTTCATTACTTGAGGGCAGAGACATCACCTCAAAAACGTGAATTAATCTATGGTTTCATTGTCAGAAACACAGTACTCCTAAATTCCTCTTAAAAAAGCAACAGGTATGGGAATTTTTCACTTTTGGCAAGCATAAAGAGTAAAAAACCTCTAGATGAAACGATTACAGTATATTAAAATTACAAAAAACCCCCCACCAAAAACCAGAAAGTGGGACCCTTTGAACATAAATGTAAGAAAATCAAAGGCCAAGGGGAAAATAAAGTGCTTCATACTCTTTATATATTCATAATATAATCCTTTCGGCAATGATAAAATTAATCTTCTTCATAACAGCTTGTATGGTACTATGTTTCATATTTGTGACACAACCAGTGCTAAAAGAGGGTTTATTTATAGTTGTTGTTGAGCAGTGTTTACATAGCATCAAGGTCCTTTCTTGTTCTGTCATGGTTTACTCCCAGCCAGCAGCCAAGCCCCTCAGAGCTCACTCCCCCATCAGTGGGATCAGTGGAGGAATTGAAGGCGTACAAGCTGGAAAACTCATGGGCTGAGATAAAGACAGTATAATAGGGAAAGCAAAATCCTCTCACACAGGCGGAGTGAAACAAGGAATGAACCGATTGCTTCCCATGGGCTGGCAGGTGCTCAGCCCTCTCCCGTAATTGTTCTTTGGGAAGACAAATGCCATCACCCAGAAACATTCCCTCCTTTCCTCCTTTTTTGCCCCAGATTTATATACTAAGCCTGTTTTATCATCTGATTATGCTAGAGACCTCAGCCCAGAGAAAAGAAGGACGGACTCAGGAAAAAAGAACCCCCCAACTGATGCCTGTAGTTTAAAGAGAATGTCAAATAATTCAAAACCAAAAAATGCGAAAAAGGTATGAATGAGTGGAAGAAAGCCTGCAGAATGAATTTAATGATTAGACCTAAAACCTGTTAAAATTGTATTTTATAGAATTTCTATCGTAACAAAGAGGGAACAAAATAATTACAGTATTGTGTGAAAGACTGATAAACATGGTCTTCTCTGCACCATCCTCTGTTGTACGATTAGGTGAGTTCATTGTGTGCTTTACATTCTTCAGTTAAAGTAAGTCCTAGAGTAAATGGTACTTAATGTTCCCGACACTAAGCACAAAGATTTTTTTCTGAATACATTCAAATATCTTTTTTGATAAAAGAGGAAGTCTGAAATTAGAACCCTGCCAGTTAAAATTCAGTTATAGGATATTCCCAAGGATATTTCTCATTCAGATTTGACTTCTCTAATTCAAATGATGAGCATTAGTAACAACCCAGATAAAAGTTCTGACATCCTTTTATTTTTCCCTTCTGTGCTGAAATATTTTCATGTGATAGTGGGTATAGCTGATCAAAAATGTTCCTGTAATAGAGCATGTAAGTATCTTGCCCAAACCTAAGAAAAAAATGTGTGTGCCTTGTGAGAGACTGAAGGAGATTGGTGGTTCAAAACATTTTGGGCTGTGTGTGTAAGGAAAAGGACAGATAAAGCCTTGTCTTTGGTGAGACAACGCTCTGCCCTGCCCTGCCCTTCCCTGCATCTCACACACCACACCCCACACCCCCGGGCTGTATCCCAGCCCTTCAGTGGCTGCCAATCCCTGGCAAAGTGGAGACAACACCCCACACTTGCCCCGGGAGCCCCACCCCAGCTCCTGAGTGGCCGAATGAGCAGAAGTCCCACCTGGGGGAAGGGCCCAGGAAAGACAAAGGGTTCTTAAAGCAGAGCACAGGGCAAGCATATGTTTTGATCCTACCTCTTAGAATTTCCACCAGCTGAAAACTGCTGGAACCAGGAATGGTAGCTATAGTTGCTCTTTTCTATACATCTTCTGTCTTTCTTTTTCTTCTAATTCCCTCTTCTCAGAGTTTTGAGAAATGTTTTGAGTAATATAAATTTGGACAGGCTTAGAGTTTGCTAAGTTGAATGAGCTAAAGTTAATGTTTTGAGAAGTGCTTTATGTGGATTGAATACTGCTCTAAACATTTTGCCAAAGTTCTCTAATTCTCTAAAGTTGGCAGTAAATTTTTTGTTTTGACCTCTTGAGAATGTCATATCAATATTTCTCCTCTGTCTCTGACTCAGAGTACATGAACAACGGTAAGACCTTCTAAGAGTTTCGTTGAGTGTGGATTTTGGGGCTTTACAGTGCCTTCAGTTCACAGTGACCATGTTACAAAACAAATATTACTATTGTTTCTTATATTTTGTCCCAGGCAAGGTTATTGACCCATGAAGTTGATCATCGCTATCACTCACAGCAATTTCAGAAAATTTTATGTCATTCAAATTTAGGAGTGTAAACACTGACAAAAATATATTCTGTAGATACATAATTTGCTATGTTAGCATATTCCAAATGGTTTATGGAAGAAAATTTTTTACATTCTTAATTACAAGAGATGTGCAAGTGCTTCTTATTATTTAGACATAGGTAGATTTTACGGGTTTTTTTTTTTACAGTCAAAGCAGAAGTGGACTGTGAAGAACTTGTGAGCAAATTTGCAATGTAGCTATTGAAAATGAAAATCTCAGACTTCCATATAACTTGTCATTAAAGACAAATGCAGATGGTGTTTTTATTTTTGAATCTCCTTTCCATCTGTGGCCTGTATGTATGCAAATAACTGAGCTAATTTCAGATAAGAGGATTCTGTTCAAGTGCAAAATCTCAACTAGCCTGCTTTCAGTGAAAATGGAACTTTTTATGAGTGAATTTGCCTAGACAATTGCTCTTTCATTAAAACAGTTTGAATCCAAAGACTATGAATTCCATTTACCAGATGGAAGAAGTATTGCTTTAAAATTATTGCATGAGGAGAACACTTTGTCCTAGACAGAATTTCACCATAACGCATTTAATGTTTGTTCATTTTTAAAGACAATCATCCTGACAGAAAAAGTAGTTTTATTTACCTTTATCAAATTCAGTTACTGGCAATAATCTCAGAAAAAAATGTGCCTATGTGAAGAGGAGAGGATATCTGAATTAATAACTCATGGTGGATTATTAAACTGCAGGCAATGTTAGGTTTGAATTGCATCATGGCATGTAACAAGAAAGCAAAATGTATCTGTCTTCAGACATCATTAGAATAACATCACACATAATTATTTAATACACCAAACATAGTTGAAGGATCAGAAGAGTCTCAGGAAAAGAAACATTTTCTTCTGCGTCCCTAAGAAATATCTAATTACTAAACTACTGGATATTTTTAAAATTTTTTTATCTTACTACTGGATAATTTCTCATTTATCTATTTACTTTCATACATCAACTGCCTATAGATTAGACTACAAAAGGCATGTAAGGGGCTAAACCTCATATAGTTCTAAAATATAGCAGTGTTTATAAAAGCAGAGTAGAGATGGAAAATATTTTTACACCGTTCTGGGGAAGCCAGAAGACAGTGTAGTCACAACCTAGCAGCAAATGCACTTACTAGTTTAGTCACATAAATTCTTAACACAGAGGTAAGTATAGCAATTTTTACTAAGTGGATAAAATAAATAGTACTATTATTTTATGTTAATATATTGCAAATATATTTATTGAGTATATGGATGTTATTATACGTTTTTATTTACACAAACTGCATTTAGTATAGAAGCAATTTTTTTTCCTGGGGAAAAAAATTCTATATTTGCAAAACTGCCTTCTAAGCAATTGTCCATTATATTCTGAAAGTGCATAGGTTACCAGCGCACTTTATTTAGCTGTCTATTTAGGGGACAGTTCCTGAATGAACTAGAACCTATTATCATTTTGAAAAGCCCTAATCTTCTTTAGCTTCTTCCTTATCTCTTTCCATTCTCTTTCCCTTCAATTTATAATACATTTTTGACACTTTCAGTTTGAACTCTCCCTTGTATTATAGCAGCACTGCTATGCTATCCATTTTAGACAGAGTTTAGCTGCTGATGTAAAAATCTTTCAAACAGACATCTCTGCCCATCATGAGTATTGCAAGAATAATTATTTCATCATCTTCATATTGTAAGAATTTTAAATTGAATGAATGATAAAGTCTATTTTCAGTAAAATATTTTCTCTATTATTTATATGATAGTTTCATGTATGGGTAGAGGAATCATAAAATGTGAGCCCTCAAAAAGCTCACCACCAATGAAACCATGGCTTTAGTAAGGTTTGTCAATCAATGCAATTATATACACAAACTGCAAAAAGGACTTAAAACACCATGTCACAATTTTGGATGACCATCATAGAGTAATAGGCTAAAACCAGCAAGAGAGTCTTGCAGACACATGCAACTGTGGTCCTTAATGAAGACTTCCAAATACATAAAGTACTATGTCATAAACTGCATGAAAACCAGAATTTTCTCATCTATTTCAAGGTCTATTATTTGACTCAATTAAATTGAAAGTTTAACACTTTATATCATGCTGTAGTTCCATATTCAATTCATATTCTATAGAATAAAAGCACTGGAACTCAGTGTGGCATTTACTTCACCTGTTCAGCTGTTTTCAACAATGCATTATGTTTTCTTACATTGCATTGATTTGTACTGCACATATAACTTGAAAAAACTTGCAATACTACACATAAGGTTCTCAGTTCCCTCAGTACAAACTTGTTTTGATTTCAATAATCTGTTAAATACAGCCTGTAAAAGTTAAAGTGCACAAAATATTTATAGACTTGCCAGACAACATGAAAGAGTCAAGATTTACAGATTTTAGTTTTTCATATGGTATTGTTGTGGCAACACAGTGTTTATGGCAATACAGTTTTTATTATATCACATAGAAAAATGAAGTTCTTTAATAGATACAGTTTATGAATGCTTAAATTAGAAGACGTTCTTTTTTTCTTGCATTGATCTGCAGACTAATAGTGTGCTTATAAAGATTTCTTTGTTTCTTATCCCAAGTTAAAGTTTATATCAATATAATTTTTATTTATTATGACAGAGTCTTTTGCCTACACTATTACAGAATGGTATCTTTGTTCCAGAATCACACCCCAACAAGTCATTGAAGCACAAAAAAAAGAAAAGCCAGACCCACAGAAAACCAAACCCCTTAATCAGACAATACAGTCAAGATATAAAACTCAGACAATCATGGAAATGTCTGAAAAAAATAACAAATTCTCTTTCTCTAACATTGACATTTTGTCACTCACCTCCTCCACCAATCCTTCATCACTGTTTACATGAAAACTACAGTTGCAGCAGTTTACTCATAGAGATTTGTCCATCTCTGTTCCGTGACATTTTCAAAATCAGGCTCAATGCAGATCTGAGCAACTGTTCCTGACCTCAAAATTGCTCCTGCTTTGAGCAGGATCTTGGAGTATAGACTTCCTGAAGTCCCTTCTCACCTGAGTGATTCTGCAGTTCCAGAGTTCCATGATTCTCAGTCCATTAATCCCTCAATCTCATTGTGCCTGTGGAGAGAATTTGAAGGAGTATATGTTTTGAAACTGTCGTCCCTTTCTCCAAGCCCTTTCAGTTATCATTTTCTCAGTAAGGGAGGACTTGAACAGTTGCTCATAGAATAGTGCCAAGATGCAGAATTAAATATCAAGAATTTACCTAGACCCATCATTAAAAGGGGCAAGCTGAAACCTACTTCTTAGTTCTAAATATAGTATCTTTACAGGTAAGCAGTTCTGCAAATGTGGAAATCTGTGCACACAAGGGTTAAGTTACACCATCAGACTATTTGAAATTCTGCTTCTCTATCAGTTTATAGAGTTGTTGGCGTTTTTTTCCTGTGAATCACTCTAGCAGTTTGTACTTAAAATAAAAAAGGAAAACATAAGAGATGATCCCAATTTCCAAAGGATAGAGTGAAAATCAAATTGTCTGTGTTTTCATTTTGCCAGCACCCAACAGAAGTCAAACTATGGAGGAGTTATTGGCTCAGCACCTCTAATTTGCTTATCCACCATATAAACTTGAACACTTCTTTTGCCAAAATTTCAGTAATTCCAGATTGCTGGACAGCTGTCAATACACAAGGTACCGTCAGATAACACTGTGGGTAGACCAGTGGGAGGTTATTTACTTGATGTAAATGTCTTGCCAAAGTTCAATTATAACCTCTAGGTACTTGGGGAGCATCTTCTGGCTCTGAGTTTGTAAACTAATGTGATAGACACTGTGAGTTTATTAGCTCAATACTTTAAGCTGTCCACGTCAAGGGTAGCCTTTTGTGAGGATTCTGAATATGCATCAATCATTTTTTAATTTTAATAGTTCAGTCTATCTAGTATTCCCAGTTTCTGTCAAGGGAGAACGCTGTATTATGACACTGGCAGAGCTGGCACAGCTTAGGGCACTTTCTGACTTCCCAGTTGTTATTTTGAGGCATGTGCACTTCATTAGCTTTTGAGCAAACAAGCATTTTTCTTTCCAGGAAAGTTGATTGTGCACAATGTATTGTTCTTGATTTTGAAGGGATAATGCTGGCTTTTATTTTGCCAGCTGTTCCTTACCTCTCAGATGGAGATAGGAGGCATTTCCATAGAGACAAAGAATTTATGCTTTTTCACAACTATTATAACCCTACAATTTGTACAGTGTCGTATACAAACTTTTTCAGATATCTAGAGCTCTATTTTTTCCAACAAACACTTTTTTATAATATTCAAGCCTTTAACTGAGCAGACTAATTTCTTGTCTAATGCATTCATTTAGTGTGGTAAGCAATTAAATTCAATGAAATAAAAACAAGCTTTTTATTTTCATTATTAACATCCTCATTATTTGTTTGTTTGGTTTTTTTTCTTTAATATAGCTTTTAGATTTGAGAGAAATAAGATGTAACCTACAGAAAAATAAGACGAGAAGATCTGGCCAGATTTCTTGCAAGATGCTACACTGAAGAGTTGTTTGTGAGCACCCAATCTTTTAAAAGTCACTGAACCTGGCTGCTGAACTAGTACGAACAATATCAGTGCTGGTCTGCTGATCCTCATCTAAGCTTATCTGACTCATGCCATGACACAGACCCGTGTGTGAAACTGATAGTTCAGTACCTCAGTTTTTTCAGGCTGATGCTCAGTTAAAATTGGCTGTCTTTATGCTAATTTGTCTTGCACAGGATAATGAACTTCATGCTGAGAGAAAAGGAAATGTGCCAGGAATATTAAAAGCTATAGATATTTCATGTTTAAAACAAACAGGCTAAAAGCCATGCAGCATGAAGCAATCTGCTGAGTCGTTTTGAACACCCTCAGTTAAAGATTACAGCAGGGTTTAAAAAAAAGCAAGAATAAAATGTAAGTGAAAAAACGCATCTGTATATTTCTTTGATGCCAAGGTGAAGATTAAGAACATTACTTTTCAGAATAGTAATGTTTAACCAGATGCTGAGGAAAGAGAGAAAGCATATATATCTTAGGTTAGTTCTAAGTATTTGCATATATAAATATATATGCACATATTTAAACAGCAAACTATTTATTTCCTACTTTTTCACTTGATCATTGACATCCTTGGGTGTAGCTATAAGCAAGCATGAACAATGTAATTATACAGAACTCTACTCTCAGAGTTTATCCAAATTCTGCTACATGGCCTCAAGTTTGCTTAATGTGATCATACTTCACTTTTGCTTGAAGTTGGATTTTCCTCCGGTACTCTGGTCAAACACAGAGTTGAATTCTATGATCCTTGGTTATAGGAACTCATAAACTCATGCTGTGGTCTTCCCAAACCTCTTAGATGTGCAGCCTTCCTTCCTGCATAATTTTAAATATACATGTCTTTCAAAGCCACACTTCCAGAGCTCTTTTGAAACTGAACTAGCCTAAATTGTTTACATTTTTTTTCAGAATTTAGAAGTCACTGCTCCTTCAGTACGGAAGCATTATCTCTCCTTAATGACTTGCTGTAATAAATTGGAATACACTCTAAATTTATACTTTCTACACGCTGACTAGGTAATGATATGAGTCAAAAGAGAATGTCAAAATGCTGTTTAAAAAAATATTGTTTCTGCTTTATATTATTATTATTAATTTTATTTTTTCTTCTCACTTTCTCTTTTTAGTTGCCCAAGAAGAAAGAATGACTTCAGGTGTCCTTTAAGGAAGCAAAACAAATGTTTTAATATATTTCCAGTCTCTTGCCTTCTGAAATAGAAAACAAGCAGGTTTTGACTATTACTCTGTAAAGCATCAGTACCAGGTATGTGTACCCAAAGACATTAAGTGTTTTAATGTATAAGAGATGCACCTTTTGCTTAAATGAAAACTGTTTTACATCTGAATACACTAATTGGCAACTGACTATAATTTAAATGCTATCTTCTATCAGTTTTACAATACATCAATGTAAAAGAGCACTTCTGCACAAAATGAAATTACTTCTTTGCAGTCTGAAAATTGGAAAGCTTTTATAGTAGAAGCCTGGAGCACATGTAAAATAGACTTTTGTTACATAATAAAATATTTTGCAATATTTTCATTACTATTTTATTCGAACTTCCTCATCAAATTTAAAAAAAAAAACCCTCTCATCTTATTTTGGAGTTTTTTCTTTTGTTTCATAGGGTCAGCTAATCATTCAGAAAACTTCTTCTGCAGCTATTTGAAATAAATCACTTTTTACTGACCTTTTTGCTATATTTTAACCTTCTCACATGGACAGTAAAAGATGTATGAATCAGACAATGCAGATGTAAAAGACTCTTAACACAATACACTTACAGAACTGCTTTTCGTTTAAAATAATCTTACTACCTGGCTATAATTTGTCAATTCATAAATCTGGACAGTTGACATTGAAATTAAAATACAATGATTTTCTACTTATAACATTTTTGAAAAGAAATTACCCTCATCTATGGACCTTATCTTCAGATACAAATTATCTGAGAAATATTTTTCTTTCTCCTTTCTTTCATGGACTGAGAAGGTAAAAGCAATGTGAATGACCCAGGACCAACTAATTGCCTCTCAATCACAATAAATTCAAATAGCAGTGTTTCAAGCTTAGAAAAATAAAAGTAAGAACAGCAACAAAAAAATCTCTAGGTCTGTAATTTAGTGGAATAGAAAAAATCTTGATATTAAAGAAAAAAATACAACATATCATGAATAATATATTAGCAAAAAAAATTCCAAATCTTTCCCATGCTTCTATGACAAAGGTAGATAAATAAAGAGTTGATTGGTTTGTTAATAGGGTCTTGATGCATTTGTTGGTTGGTTGGTTTGACAGGTTTTTTTTAAGAGAAAGAATGAGCTTGACTCTTTGATGACGGTGTTGCCTTTGCTGCAAATTCATTGAGAAATGGGCAGGATGAATGAAAACCACTCAGATCTCACTATGTGCATGAAACCCTATGTTAATTTACAATTAATATGCATGAGAGTATGGATGTACCTTGACTGTGATTTCAGACTGCCGAAGTATCCAAGAAAGTCAAGCGTGAATTGACCAGCAAGAAAAAAACCAAATCAGACATTCTTTGTAGGTTGATAATAACTGAAGCAACAAAGTGACATCAAGTACTTTTAGTAAATGAAACTCTTTGTCCCAGAATAGGATTGGTCAATGATGACTTACTCATTCAATGCAAAATATATTAGATCTAGCAGGCCTTAAATTGGGTATTAATATGTTTTGGAAATTGTCAGTGAGATATTACTGATTAAGTAAATGGTCAACACCGATATTTTCATGTCTTCAAAGAAAAATTGATAAAAAGCTTGTTTTGTTTTGCTTTGCTTTTTGGTTTGGGTTGGGGTTTTTTTGGGTTTTTTTTTGGGGGGGGGTTGTGGGGTTTTTTTGATCTTTGGTTTTTGTATTTTTTTCAAAATTACTGATTCCCAGAGCTGTCAAACAGAATCAGTAGGAAGAATTACTATGTGAATCCGACCAGAAGGGAAAAAGGCAATACTTTAACAAGAGGGATAATCCCAGCTAAATGCTATGGAAGCTAAGGAAAATGATTCTATGTGAGTGAACAAGAAAACTTTAGTTCTGAAAGCAGTCATTAACTGTGAGAAGAGCCAGATACAGAAGGCTATCTGCATTAAAAGAGAAAAAAAAAATTTAAAATCTATATAATTGGTTTATGCAAGCCATAATCTTCTTTCCCATCTCTCAAACTCGGTTGTATTTTTTTTATTCCAGTTATGCCATCCTATTGTGATAAATTTCACTTCACAGAGGAAAAAAATACAGATACATAGACATTACATTTTATGCATCAAGAAAGCTGTGACTAGCTTTGCAAGTTATTAATAAATATGAATGGCAAATAAACTTTATAAATGTGTCTGTAGCTATCTCAATAAAGGTATTCAGAACCAACAAATAGCAAATTACTCATTCACGTGCTTAAAAATGGAGTATTCTACCTGGATAACTAATGCAATATATATATATGAACTTTTTTTTTTTTAATTCTCTAAAACACTTTTTCTATATCTTAAGTACTGAAATAATATTAAAGCTTTTCTAAAAGCCAGGCATGAGATGTAATTTTTTTAAACTTTTTTTCTTTTCCTTTTTTTTAATGGCTGTCTAAGGTTCATCTAGTTTTGCCTCCTAAAACTCATTTGATTTCAGTCAGTTTTCTCATCTCCCATTACTACCCATAAATAGAGAAGGGAAGTAAAGAACTTGGAAGAGGGTAGTCATCAGCCCAGAAAATTGCCTGACAAAAGTGTTAGGTTCCATGAACCCGAAGCATGTTGAAACCAAATCAAAACTGGAGGGACAATCTTTCTGACACAGAAAGTTTTTACAGTTCCTTGATTATTATTATGTAAAATACCCACAGCTAACCCTGTTTAATATCATTAAGCCCATAAATTAAACCCTTTGAACATATCTGCAAAACCCGTAAATATATGAATATAAATAAACCTGTAAATATAAGTTTTATATTTAAAAACCAGTGAAGACTGAAAATGAGTGGCAAAAAGGTTTAGAAGGGTGAACTGTACAAAGTGAGAAAATCTTATCTGCAGTTTACACTATCCAGACAGGATTGTTAGTTTCTCCAGGGTTCAAGGTAAATGCCAACACAGAAAAGTATAAGACTGTATGGAACAAGAGCAGTCTGGAACAGGGACTGCCCCTCTTCTTCACAACCTGACAGAAAGTTAGCCAGAAAAGACTGTCATCAGGGAAGGTCATACGAACACTTAGTCTGGTATTCTTTGAGTGTTACACAATTAATAATAATTTTGTACACTTAAACTCTCTGCATTTTGCTTGAAGAATACTTTGGAGGACTGTAGAAGTTGCTGAATAAAACCTCTCTGGTAACAGAAAACTTGGGCAGTATGCTCTGTTGAAAATAACCTTTTAGGGTGAAATATGAGACCAATACATCACAGTAAGTAATGGTACACTGCCTTGGCTCAATATCCTCTGACCAGGTTCTTTTACATAATCCACACATGGAGTGTGCAAGGTTTAATATAAAGGTTACTAATTTGAAGATAATTAATGTTACACAGGATTTCCGATTTAGAAGACACAAAATACGGTGAAAATACTATACAAATGTGATATTTAGCAAAGTATATCAATTGAAACAGTTCAATCACAATACCAGTGTGACTCCTAGTACCAGACTTGCTCACCATCAAGATACTGGATGGTCCCAATCACTAGGAGGGAATAGACGAGCTTAAGCCAGGTCAAGCTGTCATATGGCTTTGTGATGTCAGTTCTATGTTCCTTATTTTCACATCTAGGACATAATCAAGCCAAAGGCTAATCCATGAAACAAAGTTCAAAGAAACAGTAGTTTTCATAGTTAAATAAAGTTCTTCACAAAGAAGGAACCCATTTTTTTCATGATTTCCCAATAAAGCAAGAAACTCTAATGAAAAGCCAGAAAATAGAATCAGTTTTTGACTTTCTATAGATAGTTTGAGATAAGAGTCTATTAATTCTCCATTGAATTGAGACATGATTCAATTTGATTGAATGCCTGCATATAGGGGATTTGTAGCATGTTTGTGTGCCTTGTCTGTTCTGTCTGCCTCTACTAAAGGGTGTGGCTCTACCATAGGTCATATATTACATCTATAGTTCCATTCGTATCTCTCCTGCACACTGCACACAATCCAAAATGATACTATAAACTGCCAACAAAATTCACCATGGGTTTCAGCAAGAATAAGACTCTAAAATACAGTTGTCTGGAGTCTGCGTCCAGGTCTGGGATACTCTCTAGATGGACATGGATCTGTTAATGTGAGACAGGTTG
The DNA here is from genome assembly GCA_013397895.1 of Origma solitaria. Classification (NCBI taxonomy): domain Eukaryota; kingdom Metazoa; phylum Chordata; class Aves; order Passeriformes; family Acanthizidae; genus Origma; species Origma solitaria. The sequence goes on from VZRL01006557.1 coordinate 535,746, forward strand.
AGAGAGTTAGGATTGCTCAGCCTAGAGAAGAGAAGGGTCCAGGAAGATCTTCTAGCAACCTTCCAGTACCTCAAGGTACTACCAGAACACTGATAGGGACTTTTGACAAGGACATTCAGTAACAGGACCACAGAGGGATGACTTTAAACTGAAAGACAGCAGCTCTAAATTGAATACTAGGAAGAAATGCTTTACTGAGAGGGTGATGAGATACTGGAACAGGTTGTCCAGAGAAGTTGTGGATGTTCCGTTCTTGGAACAGTTTAACACCAGGTTGGATGGTGCAACCTGGTCTAGCGGAAGGTATCCCTGTCCATAGTGCAGGGTGAGGGGAACTCAATATCTTTAAGATCCCTTCCCACCTAAACCATTTTATGATTCCATGGTTCCATGGTACTAAATAAAAATGTCAGAAGGATGGTGAGGGTCCAGAGAAGAGGCACAAAGATCATTTAAGGACCTGGAAGCCTGTCATAAGAAAGGCTGAGAGAATTGTGTTTTTTCCACCCTGATAAAAGAAGGCTATGGTAAGACCTTGTCATTATTTCCAGTATTTATAGGGTGGCTGCAAAGAAGATGAAGACTCCCTTTTTAACAAGAAGTCACATGGAAAAGATGAGGGATTATGGGTACAAATTACTCCTGGGTAGATTCTGATTAGACACAAGAGGACAATTTTTCTCAAGGAGAGCAATTAGCTTGTGATCATACCCCAACATTTGACACTGTACTGATTCAGCTGGAGAGGGTGTTGGGCCTTTTTTTTCCGGTGCTTTTGTCATGAAAGGTTGGGCTAGATCACCCTTGAGGTCTCCTTCCAATCCAGATTGTTCTTTGATTTTGAGATTCTGTGTTCAAATGCCAATGCTGGATACATTTGCTGGGAAACTTTACGAAGTCACATATAAATTATCTATTAACCAAAGTGAATCCATCTATAAAATGTAAGAGTAGGAAATAATAAGCACATTCTATTTGGAATTACTGCAAACTGATATTCCAATTTCTAAAGCGAGTTAAAAAAAATAAAAGGACACCAAAAAAAACCCCAAACAGATATGTGAGCCCTTTTCCATAATTCTGTGACGTTCCCAGTAGTTTTTAAGGCTTTTCTGTAAATCCTGTGATGCGGTTCTAAATGGAAACTTTCAGAAAAGTTAAGATCACTTGGCTCAAGCAGAGAGGATAAGTACATTATTGCCTCTGTGTGGATATTGTCGTTTAGAAATAAAGTCATCTCAGCTTCCTCTAACTCAATGCTTTCTCTAAGTAAATCAACCTGTGTTGAACCATGACAACATTGTTTGAATGACAGCATCCACAGAATGGCATAATGTGCTTTAGTTTTACAATTTTAATGATTCATCTCCGCTTTCTAAAATGTTCCTGTACTGTCAAGGTCTTACTGTCTAATGATAAATAAAATTATGCTTTATGTAGTGCTTTTCAGAAGCAAACCATCACAAAGTATATTTAAAAAAATAGGAATTGAATCCAGAGATAATTTGGCAGGGAAGTATTACATATGGCTAATCACTGTTTTTCTTCACTTATGTCTCAAATATTAAAATTCACTGTAGTTATTAGTCAGCAGGAGTAAAGGTGGCAGTATATAATTCTTCATTATGATGGTTATTGCTCACTTTTATGGTCATATTACTGAAAAGCTCTAAGATAAGCAGTGTCCTCTTGTACTAATTACAGTGTAAAAATAAAACAAAAAATGTTTCCAATGATTAGGCAAGTAGGACTAGGTATTAACTATTGGAACAGTAACATTCAAATTAAAGGATCAAAGATGAATTCTTGGCCACTCATATTATTTAGCATGATTTTTCTCTGTAAGGTCTTGTATTTCATTTGGTCTTGATTTTTGTCTCTAGTATTGCTTAAGATGCTTGCATACATTTTATTATATTGAATTTGATGTCTATTTATGTTCATACAAATAACACTCAGGTTTGAGACCTGTGTGCACAAATTTATTTATGCTTATCTGCAATATCATATAAAGGTGAAAAGGTGAAAGGTTCTTCATGGTCTTAGTTTCCTTGTGAAATTATACCTGAAAATAAAGAATTGTTTTGAAAAATTTCATAAAATCAAAGATTTAAAAAATTACAGCAAGTTCATATATACATTGAAATGCACTCATTCTGACTACTTTGTATCAGTTTCAGACCCAGTAAAATCCAGTGCATGCATCAATGCTAACTATTAATCTTCTCAGTGGTTCGCCTTCACTTCTAAACTTTTGAAAAGACAAAAAAAAATTTCAAAGACAAATTTAACTGTAATAATTTTTTACAGTTCCGATCCTTCATAACTGGCCCAAGATTGAAAATTGGGTCACAGGGAATAGTCTCAAATGCATTTGAGCTGGAGGTATCAGAAGATATTTTATTAAAAACTGCATATCAGACACATTTCTGTGGTTCTTCCTCTATTGAATCAATTGTTTATCCATGGGAAAAAATGTTGCTGTTTTCCTATTTCTAGAATTCCCTCAGATTTTTAGCCTTCCCCATACAGCAATTCTATACAGCAGTCTAACAAAAAACCAAAAAGCTAAGCAATGTAAGGTAATGTTTATCTCTCAGATCATTCACTATGTATGTTATTAATACTGTATGTGATCTGTCATAGAATTCCAGTCCCCCAGATCTCCCTCAAAAAAGAGGAAACCTGTCATGATTCTTTTCTCAGAATAATTTGTGTCTCATATCCATACAAATTCAATGAAAGCTATTGCAATTCTCACAGAAATTTGGCAGACTGAGTATACATAACTATGGTTACTTATAACGTAGGCAGTTGACTGATGTCACTCTTCACTGGAGTCTGATCTGAGACCATCTCACTCAGTGTGTGCTCATAGTTTACTGATGTTTGTTTTATTCCTTATCCTGATCCAACTGTGTATTGAGTGGTTTTGGCAGCAAGTTTCATTCCATTATTTCAAGTAATTCCCTCTATATCTGAAAAGAAAGCATTCTTATCTTCTTTTTGTGTTACTTAATTCACACCTTTTTCACCTTTTCTTTTTCCGCAGAACTTTAGACCTCTAAGATACCTTGCTGTGTTCAAAGCTTCAGCAGTAACACAGAAGGGATTCAGGCTACAGAGGAGGTCAGAGTTTGCTCACAGAAGGGAAGGTACGCACAGAGTTACATTGTTCTGCGTCACATCACTAAAATCCTTACGGTTCATGATTCCTACTTAAAAATTGTTTCTCAGTATAATCTTATCTATGAGAAATAGAGCACTGTTATATGGTTTCCCCTGTTGTTCAAATTGGCAATAGGGTAATTTTTCCTTATTTTTTTAATTCATCTCTTGTCTTAGTGATCCTTAAACCCTTTCTGCTCCATAATTGCATTCTAGTAAACCCAAAATGTATTCCTTGAGACAGTGTAATAGTAATAGCTGTTATTTTCAAATTTCTAATGTTTGTGCAGCCTTCAAAAACTTGTGGAGGGAGAAGGCATCCCTTTCAATAGGATATTAGGCCTGTAAAGAACCCCTGGGTAATCAACTCCTGCCCTCTTCCACCAGAGAATAATCATATGTTCAGCTGGAAGTTTATATCCAGGTGCTCCATCTTCACAGACTCTCTCAGAGGTCTATTTAGGATTTCTGCTTTTCAAGCAGTGGTCCTTTATCAGATTATTTAGATGTGCTTGACAACCAGAATTACTCCGCTCAATTTAGATTATTTTGATGGTGAAATAAAAATTTTAGGAAATGCATTGCAGTAACACCTGGTATCTCTGGAATTCAATCTGTTTGTAAATGGTAGGGTGGTGTTTATTAGCTTTGTATATATGGTCTAAGACACAAAAGATATGTATCTTTACTTGTATGTATTATAAATACCCATTAAAAAGATTTAGAAGTAGTTCCATTCCAGTATTTTCCTTTTCTTTTATTGGGTTTTTCAACCTTCATGCAGCATTAAGAAACAAGCTAACAGTTTAGTAGTAAGAACAAGAGGAATAAGAATAATACATTTTATTTTGTGAAGTATTCAAATGCCATGTGACCAGTATGTAAAACTCAACACATATGAAAATCAATAACCACATTTCCGTGCTCAACCTACAGTCTTGATAAAATAAAAGTAACTGTATTTAAATATGTGTTAAGAATGCATGGATTTGACTACCTGTGGGGTTTTATTTCTTTGTTTTTCTACAAAATTGAAAAAGCCAAGTGTACAGCTTTGCATACTTCTGCATTTCAAATAACCTGTTCCAAAAAAAAAAAAAAAGCTATGGTAGGCACTTACAGTCTCCTTGAACCTTTAAATATGATGAAACTTTAAATGTTTTCTTCTTTATCTGTCCTAGTTTGAATTTAATGATCCATCTCCATTTTTATATGCTGAATGATCTATAATTTTGTAGTATAACAACATCAGAATCAACATCAGTGCCTGCTCCCAAGACTTCAAGAATATTGGCACATTAAATAGTTACGTAACCTTTAAAAATGGAAGGAATCCATCATAATAAGTTTTGTGAAACAGAACTGTCTTTTGGATTTGTTTTATAAACAAAGATAGACTTCAAATTTAACTTTTTTCTTCTTCTGAACATTTGTTTTAAAATTAGCCTAACTCCAAATGTTAAGATATCAGATTATACAAGTGAAAAGTATTTTAAGATTTTCACACAAAAGGCAGCACTGTGCATGAGAATAAGCCAATCTTCTATTTAGTATTTTTTTGAGAAAAGAGAATTCTTAACAACACATGAGTTTGAAAATTCTTTTTAAAATTTTTTAGTATTCTGATAATTCAGAAAAAAATTATTTCCTGTGAAGTCCTATCACAAAGATGATGCTGTCCCAGCATGCCTAATTCAGATGTTTCACTCTCTTGAAACTTATTCTTTTCTGAAAGTGTATAAACAAAAGCAAAACAGTCAAACTAAAAATCAGAAGCTACAATCCCTCTACATCTATATAATATTTATAACAATGCCCTCAATGATTAAGGGAAAATAATTTCGATAAATTGTTCTGTTCCTTAAAATTGATCCTGCCTAATTAACATCACAGGGCTTACTTGTAAAGTCTCCTTGACAGTTCACCCTCTATTCCTTAGTAAAGGATCATGATACTGTTGTATGCAAAGTTGTAGAAAAATTAATTGGAAGATAAATGGAGATACACCAGTCTTACAGAAATTTTAAAATAGCAGTGCTGTGCAGTTTTTAAAGCAAAGTTTTAAGACTTTTAAATAACTCAATATCATTAAAATCAATTACTTAGCACTTTCATCAAACTGATATAACAGTTTGATGTACCAGAAGAATAATTTCCTCTCCATGTAGAATATACACTCCACTTCATCTTCTTCTTGCCACTTGTCACTTCCTTGGCAGTATTGGTTTTCATCCCACTCTTCTTTGCCAGTGGATTGATTATATTTATGCACTAGGCAACTGATTATTTCCTGCAGGTCAGAGTGTGATCGTCAGTTCCAGTGTGTTCAAATTAACTCCTTGCTTCTGCTGCCTTTCAGGTAAATCCTCTTTTTCTGCACAATATCTGTACTCATTAAAAATATAGAATTATTATATGTACATAACTATACTTACTATATATAAAATATAGAAAGTATAGAGTGACATGTATATAATTACATATTTTTATGTATAATGTTTACTTTGATCCTTTTTTGCATGATTTTACTGCTCAAAATTCTTATATAAGTGCATTTCTTGCAATCTTTCCTTAACAGAACTTAGATTCTTCTAAAAGGATCTTTAGCAGCAAGAGGAGCCTGGGTAACAGGCACAAAGAATTGTTGGTTGGTAGGCAGTGTATACCTTCCAGTCTCAGTTCAAGCTTTAAAGTAGTGGCATTATTTCGGAGGATTTTCTTTTCCTTGAAAATCAATTGAGTTGTACCAGAGGATTCTTTGGAGAATTTTCACTTTAACACAAGTGCTATAGAACTCAGTTATATTGTGTTAGTGAGGGAGGTCAGCACAATTTTATAGACAAAAGAACAGATAAGAAATCTGAAAATGTGCATTGTCTAAAAATTGCTTTTAGCCGTTATGATGGAAAAAAATAAGACCTGCTTTCCTTATATTCCAGAAAAAATAAAATCATGGCTTGTCAGAGCATTTCCTTTCAAACAATATTAAGCAAATGCGTTATAATTCCTATCTTGAAGGCAGTGGGGTTTCTACGAAAATATGTTGCTTTACAATCTATGTGGCAATTTACAGATATAGAGATCTATTTAGTTGATCAATTCTGGAAGACTCATTTAAGTGTGTGGGGGGAGCGGTTTCTGTGTGTGTTTTTGTGTGTGTAACACTTGGAGAAAAAAATATACTACCACTGCATCCTCTAGGAGATTAAATCTAGCTAAGATTTTATAGTCAGAAGGCGAAATATAGGCAAGTCTCTCAGAATATGTTAAAATATCTTGTCAAATTAGTTTGACAAGTTTCTTCCAAGAAATTCATTTGATTAAATGAAAACAGCATTATAATGTTGCGCAAAATGCTTTAATCAGTAATGAAAATAATTTTTTTCTTGACAAAAAATGAATGGGGTATGACTAACTTTCAAACCTTCAGTTCTGATTTTTAATTTGACTATTACTCCAAAGTAAGGCATTTGACCAATCTATTTAGGCATTTTGACTGGCTTCTCATTCTGTCCCAGTCCCTACATTTTTTATTAACTGGTTATAAAACAACAACAGGATTAGTTTGGTTTTATTTTGTTTTGTTTGATTTCCTGTGAGTTCTAATTATATCTTCTTTCCAGACTTTTATTTCATGGTAAGATAAAAACAAAAGTAAAAAGAACAAATTATTTCAGTGTAAAATATATGGCTGTGCAATGTTAGGAATTCACCTCTGCCCAAGGGTATGGTAGCTGTGCCCTTCATTTAGTGGTCTTTAAGAAATGAATAGGTATATAAACCAGATCACAAAAAGATTAGAAAATCTCACACTATAAAAGTTGCATGATAAATCTAGAGGCCAAAAGGACAGCCACCAAGTCATAAAAGATTAAGACAAATAAAAAATCTTCAGTATGTCTTTGGCAGATTGTCCTGTAACTGAGTGACTTCATCATAATCTGTGTCTTTCTGAGGAGTCTTCTGCAGTTGCAGGTGTTTGAGGTTTCCCCAGGGAATCATACTTCACGATTTGGTTTTCTATCAACAACACTGAGTTGTCAAGGGGCATATGCTTCTGTGCCTTAGTATTCTGCTAAACTGTATGGCTTTTAGCAAAAAACTGGAAACAAGAAAGTGGCTTTGGCCATTAGCTTCTGAGAAATAGACAGCTGTCAGAAGGCTTTACTTCCTGCAGAGCAAGATGATTTCAGTGAAGCAAACCATGGTAATCCTTACTTTAGCAGAATATATTTAAAGCCATGTTTTACTTCATGTGGCATTATCCAGTCATGAAAAGCAGCACAAGTAAGGAGAATCACAGCCTGTTTTCCTGTTTTACTTGTTACAGCTGTGAGGAGACTGTAACAAAATACACAAGAAAAAAAAATCTATTTAATTTCCAGCTATATCAAAACTGGCCCAGCAACACATTTTATCCATTATGGCTGGCATAACCTATCTTTAGCAGTGCACAGTAATAATTATTAATCATTATAAATTTAGATTAAATGATTCTTAATATGTGCTACTACCTTCTTAGCATATCACAAGTTACACTGCCAAGTGTATAGTAGCCTGAATTAGTGATGTGAGGCATTATCTTGGGTTATTGGGGTTTTTTTTCTTTTCAATGACATTGTGAGAAGCTCACCAGAGGTGGTTTCACTGCTTGGTTTTTGTTTATCACCACTTGATTTACCAGAATGTGTGTTCTGGTTTTCCATTGCATTTTTCTCTCAGATACATCAACCTGTTGTTGGCTTGAGGTCATATTTTTGTTTGGTTGGGTTTTTCAAGGAGGAGTGAGAGGGCAGTGTTGATTTTTTTTCCCCCCCAACAACTATATGTTTTGAATGAACACAATTCTTTAACAAAATAGTTATGTTAAATACAAATGATTCAGCAAATCCCAAATTTTTACTTGTGAGTAATACAAATGAGCCAGCTTGAGCTATGTTCTCACATTCAACTGAGTTTCTGAGTGAGAGAACAGTAAAATAAAAGGCAGTTTCAGAGAAAACTGGTTTCTGAGGTATTTTAAATGCTTATCAGTAAACGCGGTAACAAATTTCCATAGCTCAACTTTATTATTTGCTGTTGATAAGTGAAAAATTAATTTAAGGCTCTCTAGTGATGCCAAAGAAACAATGTTCATCTCCTTTGAGCTTTAAAGCAATTTTTATTTAAAGGAATTACCGTTTTTAATCATGCAAATGTCTTATGAACTGGCATTCATTAAAACTGTGGACCAGCTTGATTGACACAACCAATTCCAATTTTTAAGAACAAGTACCACCTTGTGAATAGAAACCAAACAGCAAAACAGAGAACCAAGTGGGTGCTGTATCACTTCATATATGGTGCCTTTATCCAAATAAATTAGTTAATATGTTCCAAAAGAATTATTCAGTTCAAAATAAAATTATCTACATTTTTAAAAGGAAGCAAATGAAGAAAGATTGAAATTGCCTATTTTCTCATTTCATATCATGGTAGAAGAATATTTTTCATGATTATCAGAACTTCACAACTTTAATTGTAATTATATGCACAAGACATGGAAATTAATATCTGCTACTTCTGTGAGGTGAAGCAGTCTGCCCCACTTCTTTAAAGAAAACATCTCAAGTATACTAGAGAAGTGTTTTAATCTCTGAAGCTGGATATTGTGAAATAAACATTAGAAGAATAAATATTTATAAATATTTATATATAGAAGGACATAAGCTCTTTATGGCAAAGTAGAATAGCAAAAAAGGGCCTGTAAAGAAATTCTGTCCTGATACTGTGTCCAATTTTTCCATCTCCCTAGTCCTGCTGCCAACCCACAGATTCTGACTGGCAACAAACTCCATTCAGTCTCTTTTGTGTACCTTCCAAAAGAATTTTTTTCTTACTCTGCTGGGGCTTTTAAATCCTACTCCCTCCTATTTCTTCTTTCTTTCCAGTCTCCTGCTCTTTTCTAGCCTTGTAAATTCTTTTTTCATTTACCGCTTACTTTTTTATCTCTCTTCTTTCTCTACTCAACTCCAGTAAACTGTTTACCCAGTGGTTTGCTCAGTCGCTAGAAGGACAGCAATCCTTCCGTTAAGATTTCATGGGAGCCACATGTGGCAGCCAACACAGAGCCATCAAGCAGAATTCCTCTCTGCTCTCAGCCTTTTACCAAATGGGAAACACAACATGCATAAATGAAACTGTGAAAACTAACAAAACCTGTGATTTACTACTGCAAAGAATAACATCCTTGACCTTCTATGTTACTGAAGAATGAAAAAGAAAGTCCTCATCTTGAGGAGAAATGAAAAGCAAAAAATAAAATTGAAAAAAAAATTCAATCGAAAGCAAAAATTCGATTCAAACAATCAAAAGCTTTTCTTTCATTATTTAAAAATATTCAATTTGATTCCATCATTTCTATTGCATTTATTTTACTTAAGCCTTATTGGCAGGAAGAAGTTAATAAAGGTGTGTTATAATATGTAATCAAATGCCTTCTGCATATTTGTTGTCATTGTGCGCCCTATGAAATATATAATTAGATTTGTCTCTTGATACATAGATTCACTTGTAGTCAGGAATCTTTACTCAGGTTGTTATGGAAGAACTCCAAAACCTTATCTTCTCACACCAAAAAGGCTTGTGATATGATTTAGTATATTGTTTGCCATATACCTTGGATGGCGTAAATACAAAAAACCAAGGGTGGTGATAGTAAATTAGTGTCTGCAAATGACATAAACATTTTCAACCCTTTAATTCAGTTAAATACACCAATGAATACTATCTTGACAACTGAGACTTCGCAAATATTTTTAAGAGCTTACATTAGACACATTATATTAGCATTGCTTAGAACACAGAAAAATAATGCACAGTTAAATATAGTAAAAGCGCGGAAATGGATTATTTACTACATAGGTTCAGATAAAGCCGTCAAGGAGCCTCTCTTGTTTCAAGAGGTTTAGAAAGGATCCCATTTGTTTTCCAAGCTTCTCAGAAGGGAGTTTAGGTGTAGCTGGATCCACATTTAGTCAAAGGCTTCTCCTAAGGGAGTACATATGCACAATCAATTCTTTATATGACTTAGCTTTCAAAGTTTAACATGTTAATCACTTACCGAGAATCTGTTGTTGCAAGAAATTTCTCAGCCTCAAGGACAGATCTTCAGAGGCATCCTGACTTAAGGGGAGATCCTGGCATGCACACATAGATGTGCAGGAGAGCTCAATTGGCCCTGGGCTGTCCACTGCTGATGGAGTAAGGTAATTGACTCATTTGTATACTGATTACAGATGTTAGTTTCTTCAACACCTGACATGAGCTGGACCTTGATTAGCTTGATGTTTTGCTCTAATTAGCCTTGGCTCTTTTATTGTTATCTATCTCCCCCAAATCCACTTTCAGTGACCACATGCATCCATTAGGCAGCCACTGTTGGTTATCACCTGAGCAGATTTATAGGACATAAAGTCCACCATATTTAAAATTCACAACAATATTCACAATATTTACCTAATCAAAATAATAAAAAGAACACCTTCTCAAGTCAATTGTCACTAATATTATATATTGTCACAATATTATGTACTGTTGAAGGACATGTTAAATGTCTGTTTGATTTATGGCATATTGAGGTCTCTAAATTTACTGAAACATTTACAATAAAGAATAGAAATAAACTTCCAGGCTTCATGAATACTTCAAGTGACATTGGCCTTGCTAAGAGTGTAAGTGGGATGTAAATTTTCCATGAGACTGTAAATAGTGAATGTAAATCTATGTAAGCTGAAAGTCTATATACTACTATTTACTGTTCCTTGTAGACCACAATAATTGATATTTTAGTTGCTCAAGTCACTTCCAAAGGATCAGAATTATCCCCTATAAAAATATTTTACTTCTGGTGCTGTTCAAGGCCAGGTTGGATGTGGCCTTAAGCAACCCCTTCTAGTCGGACGGCATTCCTGCCCATGACAAGGGGTTTGGAACCAGATGATCTCTAAGGCTCCTTCCAATCCAATCCTTTCTATGAATATATGATTCGTTGTCTTGAGTGTTGTAGAGAGTATTCTCCATATGTTTTAAAATCTGTCAGGTCAAATTATTCCAATTTGTCAGAAACCAGCTTTTGGCATGTACAGAAAACATTCCTGGCAAGAGTGTCTTTTATTAGGTAGTAGCAACATGACATTATATAGAGTAGTAGTAGTAGTACTACTAGTAGAGAGTATTCAACTTTACATGTGAGAAATATCAGGTTTTTCTTTCTATGTGTATCTGTAGGTATGTCAATTTTGTTAGCTACACTGAAGTAATCTCAATAATAATGATAAAGTAAAAAGGAAGCAAAATAATAAGTAGAAGAAAACAGTATTTTTTACCCTATAAAATCTTCTCTGTTTAATGACTTCCTTTACATGCCTCAGGAGTGAAACCAGCAGTTATCAGAGAGATAGTACAAGGCTGTGAAACAAGGCTTAGACTCGCAGGGTGATTGACAAATAAACCAGAGGTGTTTGTAACCTATTTAGGAAAAAAAAAGCAAAACAACATTAACACAGGCTCTTGATGATTTTTATCTGACCATTTAGAGCCCTAACTGAGTCTGTGAATGGCAAGAAAATACCAATAAAAGAGGACATCATTGTCATGTCACCCGCTCCTGGTGGAGATTTTTCATATTGAATTGGGGCTCCATGCAGGGAACTGCTACATCCTGCATGTAGATAGCTATTTTTTCATTTGAGCTGGCCAGGAGGCCAGGTTTGCCATCAACAGGAGTTGCACTAAAATTTGAAGAGATACTGTGATTGTGCCAATAAGCTCTGTGCATGAGGCAGCAGCATGGGGGCATTCACAGAAAATTTAACATTGCAGTGCACCCTCCTTTCTTCCTGACAAAGGTTTTGTGGAACTTAACACTAGTTCCTTGATACAGGTTCACAGCTCTGAAATTCTGTTCTAGCTGTTTTTCAGTCACCTTCGTGGGAAGACAAGCAGATTACGCACAAAATTTCCTTCTTTCTCCTCCCTGCGAAGGAAGCCAAAACAGGTATTGACAGGCCTCACTATCTTCCAATAAATAGGAGGGTTCAATAATGACTTTTAAAAACGTAAAAGGTAATGAATTATTTTTCAAAAATCTCACTGCCAGTCTAGAAGTTGTCCGTTATTTCTATCCTCCTTAGCTGCAACAAAAAAGCTCAGTTGAAGCAGAATTATAATTGATCATCATTTCAAGTTCTTTGTACAGAATAAAGCATAGGAGGTATTTTGATTTTTTTGCTCCTGGTGTGCATAACAGCTCTTCCTTTAGCATAGTCTTATTTTTTAACTTCCAACTGCTAGAAACATTGCTGCAATTTCTATTGATGTTCCCTTTGAGTAACAAGAGTCAGTAATTTAGCCAACAGCGACAGGCTGATTAGATTTGTTGCACACTGCTCAATCAAAGCACTGTCTTGATCTCACTGGCCTTCAGACACTGCTTTAGAAAGACCAGCCTTAGGGAAAATATTTTGCTTTTCTTTTTCATTCTTTTCTAGATAAATTCAGCAACTTGGAAAAAATGAAAACCATTTGCTTAACTCTATGTTTAATATCACATGAAAATATTGATTAAACACCACACAAGTAAAGAGAAGCAGAAATACAAATATAAATAAAGCAAGGCTTCAAACTAAAAAGATTTATGTACTACAAATATAAATGAATATGAAAAAGATGGAAGTTAAGCAGGAAGACACAAATATGAGAAAAAGCACAAAATGAAAGACAAGAAGAATAATGGAGAATAAAATTAATATCTGAAAGAAAATTGATTAGTAAAAATACAGTATTGTGTAATTTCCTTTTCTTAAATAGTGTCCTTTAAAGAGAAACCCTGGTACAAATACAATATGAACACAAAGAATAATGTACCATAATAGATAAATATCTCCTATCCATAATAAAAAATTGATTAAAGAACTGGTGAGCTGACAGGAAGAAGAAGAATAGCTAGAATACATGAATACATCCTTGTCAAAACACCAATTAAAGATCCAAATAAAATTTAGCTCAATGTTGTGTTAGCTGGTGAGTTCAGAGGGATAGTTAAAGATTAAAAACCCCAAACAAACCCCCAAATCAAAACCAAAACAAAACAAAACCGAAAAAAAACCCAAAACCAACCAACCAAAACAAAAAAACAAAAAAACAAAAAAAACCCACTCCCCCCCAAAAAAAAATCCAAAAACCCCAAACCCAAAACTACACCACTAAAAATATTGTAACAAAGAAACAAATAGGTACCATGGTGCAAGTATGTTCAAGTAAATAGTATGTCAGATTATTACATGTGGGAACTGCTTTTTTGGGAGTGCTGCAAGCTTGGTGTGACACAGGCTTGTTAATAATGTAAGGGGATGCACATATAGATATATTTATATCTCTAGGTATTATATAAAAATCACATTATTTATCTTAACAAACCTCAAATAGCAAGGAGGATGCAACTACCAGTTTTACTGTTTGGGGCAGAACTTCATAGCCTGAGATTAAGATTATCAACACAGAATGGCATAGATATTACAAATTTACCAACCTATACTACAAATTTCAGAGGAAATCTTATTGCTAATGTCTTTCTATTAGAAAAACTAACAAATAAACAAAACAAGCTATAATTATTAATTTTCACTATATAATAGAAAATAAGAGTTAAGAGAGGGGGTTTTTCAAATCACTGTAGAATGTTAAAGAGGAAGTGAAAAGACCTGAAAAGAAAAAAAAATTTTAAAAGAGCTGGAAAGTATCATGGCCTGGAATGAATATGATGTCTTAGATTTTCAAATGTGCCACAAAATGAAAGTCAAACTAAGCAAAGGCATTGTACAGGAAAGGAAATTAAGCAAAAAAATTAGTTCTACCTCATTATTTTAAATTATTATTATTTAAATTATTTTAATTTAAATAATATTAATTATGATTTAAATTAAATTTTTTTTTTAATATCTCCACAAAAATTTGAAAGCCTGAAATTACAGATATCACGTCTCCCTTTGATGAGAGTGGTATATCTGATAAATGTATATAGGGTAACAGCCTTCTCTGTGGCCAAAATAATTTCAGTTATTTGGAGTGAGCTATGCATACAAACAATTAAGATCCTAACATCATTATCTCTGTACTCAAATTTTGGTGAGAAGAAATGGCTTACAAAATAAATTGTCCATAATGGAAGACACACATATATCTTTAACTCTGCAGTTTTAAAAGAACATCAATGAAATTGAGATTGCCACCTACTGATCTTTAATTTCAATGAGAGAATATCCATAACATCAGATATAATCAGATTACATTCAAAGAGACTGAGTAGGCCAAGCACAGAATGAAATTTAGACCCTGAAAGTAGACTTAAGCTTTGCAGTTGTGAACTTAAAATAATTTTTCAGTCTATTGAAATCTTGCTTTGAGTGTCCAGGCACCCTGCTGAGTTTGCAGGCAGTTCTGAATTGAAACTACTAAAGACAACCTGTCTAGGAAAACAGTGGGGCTTGACAGTACTACTGTGGGGAGGCTGCATATATTCCTCTGTTTGGAGTTTATATTCAGAATCTCTTTTAGATTTCACTGTGTGAACCAGGTCAATTTTTTTCTTGCAAGTACAGCAGTTAGTGCACTTTACCAAAGCGGTATACTTTAAAAAGATAAAGATAGAAAACTAAAAATGAAATGTAATGCAGGGAAATGATACACTGGAAGCAATTGAAACTTTATGTCATTAAATGCAACATCAAAGACAAGAAAAAATGAGTATGCTGCTCCTGGATGTGAAGAGGAATCTGATACATACTTGGATAGCATATTCAGGTTACTGTAGAGATATGCAATAATTAGCGGCTCCGTGCCACATCCGTTAGAAAAAAGTGGAGCTTCAGGAGCTGTGTCTTCTTAGAAGCAAGAGTCTGTGAAAGTGATAATTTAGAGCAAAGTTTGCCTGAGTAATGTTGGATTAAAGGCATCTATTATCTCTATTGTGATGTTTTTGAATAGAAATAAAACTGAAAATGGAATACTCCCTTTAATTTAAAGAAAAAAATCTGTTTTTTTTTTAAATATTAAGCAATTAATTTGACATCACAGCATTACTAGAAAAGTCTAGAAAAAGCAAATGTTGTATCAGCTTTGTACAACACATAATTTTTCTTTAGAGTATTTTTTTGCAATATTATTGGGTACCTAGATTTAGCTAGAGGATGTAAGCAATTTTGCACTTACTTCTTTATTATTAAATCCTCTTTTTATTGCTTTGCTTTTGGTTGGGAGAAAGTTAATATCCTCCACAGAAGCTAGTAAGGGATTATTATTTGGATTTTTCCTGAAAATCATGTTGATAGCAGAGAAATGTTTTAGCTATTGCTGAGCAGTGCTTACACAACAATAAGGCTTTTTCTGCTTCTCACAGCACTCCCACCAGTGAGGAGAGTGGAAGTACACAAGAAGTTGTGAGGGGACACTTCTGGGACAGCTGACCCCAAGTGACCAAAGGGCTATTCCATACTGTATGGCATCACGGTCAGCATATAAAGCTGGATGAAGAAGAAGGAGAGGGAGGAAGCTTGGAGTGATGAGGCTGTCTTCTGAAGTAAGTGTTCCTCCTGGTGGAGCCCTGATTTCCTGGAGATGCCTGCCCATGGGAAGTGGTGAATGAACTTGTTTTGCTCTGCTGGCATGTATAGCTTTGCTTTACCTGTTAAACTGCCTTTATCTCAGCTGCTGAGTTTTCTCACTTTTACCTTTCCAAATCTGTCCCCATTCTTCTGTGGTGCAAAGTGAATGAACAACTCTATGGGTTTTAGTTGCTGGCTGCGGTTAAACCACCACAGTCCCAGGGCATCACTGCTGCTCCTGTGCTGCTGTGCTGGAGAGGCTGGAGCTCCACTCTGGACTCGAATTGAAGGAATGTGGATTAGGCAAGGCAGTATGGCCGATGGAGGAGGCCATACTGGAAGAGGAACACCTCAGAGCTTCTGTGGCTGTGGATAATTTTATATTCCAGCAGGTATTCCCCTCAGGAGACTGTGGCTCACAGATACAGACCCACATGGGGCACCAGAAAGGAATGTTGTGGTTTAACCTGGTCAGGAACTAAGCACCCCACAGCTCTTAGACAATCTAACTAGCTAATTTCCTCTTTCAGCTAAAAAGTGATAGGTAAGAAGCAGTTAGTGATAACTTTTGCATGGTTCTGTCTGTCTCACTGTCAAAAATTGCTGTATTGGACTGGATTTTTAATGTGATATCTTGAGGATGAGCCTCCTTTATTCTATCTTCTGAAGCGTCACTACTGTGTAATTTGGAAGTCATAGGTCTAGTAGGCAGCAGCCAATAATTAGGAGACCAAATTTGAAAAGCTTCTTGTGGAGGAGCTTGAGAGATTAGGTAATTTGTGGAAAATGTTAGTAAGAGCCACTCTTTAATATTTTAAGCCCTATAATCCACTTAAATCACATGTTTAGGCTGGAAGAAACTGGTCCTTAACAATATCATCCATATTTAAAGAAATCTAAATTTAGGTAGTAACATTTGAGCCATAGTATAATGAAGATAGGTACCATCATGAATAACAGGACCTGGCCCAGAATTCATCTTGGTGTCCAGAAACCTTTTTGCACTTACAACATCCCAGACTTGCTGTATCGAGTGTACCTTATATATGTATGCTAATACATCCTATTATATAGTTCATGGTTTTTTTATGATTATATATAGATTTTTGGGTAAAATTTTTAAATTTTAATTAGCTGTGATTAGGTGGTCTGCTCTCTGTGTTTAGGTTTGCTCCTCTCTTCCTCCACCTTTGTCCCTGGACTGTAATTTCCACTGAAAAAAAAAAAATTAAAAATCCATAACAAACCTGAGGTTTAGTAATTCAAATATTAACCCATGCAGGAAAGAAGGGAAAACAATGCATGAGCAGTCGTCAGTTGTTTGTGTCTGGCAAGTGTTTTTCTTTGTCTTCAGTATTGAAAATAGAGAAAGTACTGCTCATCCATTACTGCCCATCTTGAAGGAATAGAAATCATCAGACTTGAAAATTAAGTGTTTAGCTGGCAAAGATTAGAAGTATTAGAGTAGCAAAAAGATGACCCATCTTACTTTAAACAAACCAAAACAACATAACGGAACTATTGTCAACAGACATTTAAGCAATCTGAAAAACAACCCACAATAGGAGGTTCTTTTAGAACTGATGACAGCAGTGAACAAAATAAATCATCACAACAGCCATTTGTCACCAAGTGCTCCAAAACTTGACATGAAAATGCCTTTCTTGAAGCCTTTCAGAGTAATAAACTTCTTGGGGAATACTCCCAGAGAGGTCCCTACAAGCAAAAAGAAAACTTTGCTTCCAGCAAATTAGTGTCATCCCAGTACATTTATGAACACTTCAAAAGATGGATTTACAAATTAAGTAAGCACTGACTTTGAGATGCCCCAATAAATGTTAAAGGGCAAAAAGCAGGAGGAAGCAAGGGAATTTCTCGACCTTTTGTTGTTTTATTTTTCAGCTGTTACAAGGGAAAAAATAAACTAAATGATCAGAAAAACTCAGCAAGCCTCTTACATCTGGAGAAACCAAACAACAGTATTCAAACTAATTAAAATATAAAAAATAATCAAAGTGGATAGACTTGGCTTATGAGTTGGAAATATGTATGAGTGATACTGTTGCCTGTGAAAAGTGGCATGAAGTACACAAACTATAATATAGCTTTGACACATACTTGAGATACACAAAATATATCCCCTGGTTTTTTCCACATCGTGTTATAATTTCTGTAGTCTTGTAGAGGAGCACAGAATGTAGGATTTGAAGGAGGACCTTGGATCATGCCCAGACTCTTTCTGTCATGGCGATTATTATTTAGCTGTATTTAAAAAATAGATCTTTTTGCCTCCACTAATTTTTCAAGGTTGTTCAAGAAATTCAGTTCCATATCAGTTCTTTATTCTCACCTAAATTTCATTTATGGTCTATTCATGCTCATTTCCTTCCAAGGCAATATTCTTTTAAAGCTAAAATAGCTCATCTCCCCATAAAGCAGTTACCTCTCTTCTCCTCCTTTTCCTTCAGGCAATACATTTAATAAAAGTCCATGTTTTCTACACCAATATTTCATTCAGCTTGGCTTTATAAAAGGCAAGTCTCTTTACTTTAAAACCTTGCATAGAGAACAGGAATTACCTAGATCACTTCTCCCTTTTTTACTTTGTGAATAGGAATGGTGGCTATTTTGCAATCATTCTCTATTGCAATGAGTTTGATACTTAATTACTACACCTCAATTCTAAAAATATTCTGAAACAGATAATACCTTGTTCCTCTAATGAGAATGAGTTCAAATCTTGGAGTGTTGATGGATAATGAGATCCCTCAAAAAATAGTGATGTAGACTGCTGAAATATATATATAATGTGTGAAATAAAGACATAGCCTTATCCTGCATGACAGGGCAGACAATTCTTTAGTAAAAATTGGGATCACAGCCTCTACTTTTTTAGTTATAAGTTTGTATTTTTAAATAAGATTTGACCTGCTATAGCTGAAAGAGGAAAGTTTGAAATCTTTATGAGAACAAGCTCTGCACAGGAGTCTGTTTTCAATAGCCAGCTCTCCAATTGCACTAAACACAAACAGCTGATAGACTGTCCAGACCTGAAGGAAAAAATACAACTGTGATATAATCTTAATTTATTTAAAATTGCTTTGATGCGAAATCAGTTTCCATACTGCATGGCAAATTTCAGATAAGCAGCTGATGCTGAATGTAAACGGCATTAATTCAGGTATATTAATTGCACATCCTACAGCATCTCACCAATTTAAGATTTTAATTATTCTCAGGCAAATTGCTTAGCTACATAAGATAATGAATAGTTGCAGTGTATTAAATGCTATTGGTCATGAAGGAGTGGGATAAAGTGTGTTGTGGATAAGGGTATCTTTTTCAAGAAAGAGTAAATCAATTTCTGCTCCTAACATCACATTCTGAGACAGAGTGAAAAATGAAAATACTATGGTTCATTACAAAAATTAAAATTCTTTATGAAAAAAAAGTTTATTTTCTTGAGATTATAAATAAATAAATAAATAAGTTTAGTGCTATGTGATCATATGTCTCCATTTATATTTTCTTACATGCTTGTCAGAAAGGTTCAAATTGACACATAATCCTGATTCATTTGCAATTAATGCAGGTTTACATAATCAATTCTGAATCACTGGATTTTTTCTGACTTTACTGCAGACTACATCAATCCCCCTTTTCCCTATTCTACAATGAATTTGTTATAAATTGAAGTGAATTAGAGTCTGTATGAGATGGAAAACATTTCGGGGGAGAATAAAAATACGCTTTGTTTTCTAGGACTGACAAGGCAAGTGGTGAGTCTGTTTACATAATGGGCTAATAAACCTAGTTACTAACAGAAACAAAAAAAAGTTTCTATTATATGAAATGTTAGCTGCATATAGTTTAGCATTTCAATAAAGATTTTGTCTTTATCACATTGCAAATGATTATGTTCTGCAGTGCCATTCATGACTTAAGGAGGGTTACATACACAGCTATATTAATAAAATAGTGTATGTTCGCTACTTCTGTTATTAGAAGTTATTTCTTCTTGTACCAGAAAAATTATTTCATTAAGTTTAAATTTTCAGCAATGCCACATTAAATATTTTATGATCCAACCAAAATTACAAAAAGCATTTCATTATATTTGGAAAATTAAGTTCTAAAAGTCTTGACTTTCAGACATTTATATTTTCATGTCTGAAGCACCATAAAAGACAGAAATGTGAATTAAGATTCCTCCATTACTGAAAAAAAAAAAAAAAAGATCTGATGAGGTAGTACAATCTTTTTTCAAGTTGCGTAGAAAAATAATTTCATCTTGACAGTTCCTATTTTTAACAGTTACTTTGATTAGCTAATTGAGTAAAAAAAATTGTTTTCCTCAGTGACCTCTTTAAATGTCTAAACACATAGTAATTTGCTTATTTTCTTTCTTAACATTTCTTGTTTGAAACTAAATAGCTTTTATTCATCACTGCTGCTTCTGCAGAAATCAATGATATTTTTTCTATCTTCCTTGTTGAATAGCTTTTTCCTTTTACCCTTTTTTAGCTAAAGTATTTGAATTAATAGAATTTGTTGCATTTTTTCTTGTTGTAACTTTTTCAGAAAGAAAAGGAAAGGGAAAAAGTATGTACATGATCAAAAGAACTTGAAAGCTGAATCTTTTCAGCATTTGTAGTTTGATCTTATAAGTTGTACCAGATTTGTCTTTTGCCTTACCCTTGTGAGTAATCTCATTGAACACCAGGACTTTTCTCATGATAAAGCATTTGCAGAACTGGCCCTGAGATAGAACAGGAAATTAAAGATTCATAGAATTGCTCATAGTGGAAGTCATAATGCACTTTCATCATATCTGTGTGGTAAGTCACTTTGCTGACTGTGTTCCTGGCATTACAGCCTTTATTATGCTTTTTTTTTTTTTTTTTCCCTATGGTTGAGATCAGTTATCTGATTTTACGTGGGAGTGAAAAACATTTTCTAACAAATTTGAAGTTAAAAAAAGATAATATCTAGCAATAATTTTTATATGCCTTTGGAAACTTATCTCTCCTCACAGACACATAGAATGAGTCACTATCTAGACTTGAGCAACTCACAAGTCCAGCATTTGATATGAAGAATTTCTCTGCTGTGTAGTTATACAAAAACCTCATATACTGTCATTTCACAGGGTAGTAGCAATTTGTTGTTGCTCTTGTTGTAGAGAAGATCACAAATCTATTTAACATAACTTCCTCAGTCTCATCAAGCAGCATGGGAGCACTGTTAGTCTTGGAAACCTGACAGCCTAGATGAGTATTCCTGCTGCTTTATGATTGGCATGTACTCTCATTTGACATCAATCAAAGATTTGAGTGTTGCTTGAACTCCTTTCAGAAACGGTATTGCATTTTTCCAATGGGTTTAAACTGTGTTTCCATGCCTTACACCACTAATGTTTAACTGCCATCTAATTTAACATAAAAGGAAAAATATTTCATTAACTCCCACTCAAATACCTTCAATTTGAGTTCCTTAAGTTCCTAGTCTGACAGTAGATAGACTTTTTAAAGGGAGGCATTTACAATGAGCAGGTTATCTGTATTAACTGTCAATTATAGAGATGAGATTCTGTTGAGAAAAATCCTGTTTAATTCAGTCCTCTGATTAAAAATTTTCAAAATGTTGACATTTTTACATATCTTCAGTGCAGTGAGTTTCTCTGTAGTAGAGGGCATTTTAAAAGACCAGTTACTAGAAACAATGGAAAAGTTTTTGGGTTCAGATTCACCATGGCATTCCCTTATTAAAGGACTTGAACACATAACTGCAATTATTCTGAAAGGGAAAAAAATCCATGTAAGGATAATACGTGGACAAGATATACTTGGCTTTACAAACATGCTTAATGAGCTTGTCACACAGGGCTTTTAAGGAAGTTGAGACAATATGGGATAAAAAACAAATACTTGAATGGATAAATGATTAGCTATAAGACAGGTAACCTGACAGGAGCAAATTATTAGCTTTTGCAATGGAACATTACTCCTGACAGAATTCTGCGTGGTTTATGCAATGGCTTGTGCTGTGTAAGGTATTGACAAGAGATGTGGAAAAATAAATTAAAAACACACTTGTGGAAGAACTGCAGAAGGACATCATAATACTGAGTGACCAGGAAAAAAATTACCAAAGAAATTCAGTGTAAATAAAAAGTATATATCTGCTGAAAACAATCCAAATTTCACATATAAAATGATGGACTCTGACCTGGTGGCTGCCACACAGGGCCAGCATAATGGGATTATGATAGTTCATGAAAATGTTTCCTTTTGGAAGAAGTCGAAAAACAAACAAACAAACAAAAACTACAATCAAAGGCATAAGACCGAAATTCTGAAAAATAGAAATACAAATGCTGTGCTTCTGACAAATTCATGCTTTGTCCACATCATATGGTGTGCTGGCTTGTTTGATTGAGCTTTGAGTTGGGTTCTGTTTTCTTGGTTGTTTTTTCTTTTTTCTGTGAGGTCGTCCTGTTTCCAAGATATAAGATAAATTCCATATGATTAACAACTGAGCAGGCTGAAAGTCTTCAGTTTGAAAAAGAGATGTCTTGAAATGGATATCATAGACATCTATCAAATAGTGAGTGACATGAACAGAATGAACAGTGATCAACTCTTCACAGTTACATAACCAAAATTAAGGGGCTTGAATTTAAAGAGGAGGAGGAAAATTTGGAGTAAGCTGAGGGATATACCTACTTAGAAACAGCTCAAAGAATGTCTTTCTTGCCATCCGTTTTCAAAATTGGATGCAAAATTTTTGTACAATTTAAGGAGGGGAAAATATAAAAGTATTTATAAGAAAGTTAAGGGCAATTGAATAGACCTCACACATAAGAAATTCCCTGAGCTAAGGAAAGATGAAAACACCCAGGAAGCACTTATGAACAATGTGTTTGCTTCCTGCTATAGTAACTCTTGGAGAAAAAAATCTTGACTCTATTGATCCGTTGTGATGAAGCAATAAACCATTCTTTCTATTTTACAGGTAATATGAAGTTTTTTAAAACATGGTGGCTCTGATTAAAGTGCATTTCCGAAGTCAATCTCTATAAACACGTAAATATGCGCTACCACACATGCCAAGACCTGCTTATATGATGATGATGATAGAGTTGGGAGATTCTTTGCTTAGTGGATTGTGAAACTTAATTATCTTCAAGAGAGGACTTGGGGAAATATTACTAGCAACGTTTTTTGACATGAGTATGAGAACAATAAAAATCTTTATTTACTTCTGCAGAAATTTTTCCCCCTCAGATGAAGAATCAAATACCCACTGGGTTATGGGAAATAAAGCATGTAAAAAAAAACAAAACGATATTGTAATAATAGAGACAGAGGGCCACCTTGAAAGATGTAGAGGTGTTTGATATAAAATACATAAATCAACATCAGATTAAAGACAAAAACATAAATTTTCCCTTTTTGGAAATAGTTTCTCAGCTCCCTTATGAGAAAACTTGGATTCTTCTCTGCAGATGACAGCTTAAGAAGGCAACTAAAAGATTTTTTTATTCAGTATAGAAAAGTATTTTCTCCTGGGATATGTCAGAAAACATAATGATGGATATACCATTTTGTTATTCCTTTAATCTCCACTAGATGCAATATGAATAGATATTAGTCTAAATAGTTCTCATGTTTTGGTTTTATTTTTGATCTTTGTTCTTTTAAGTAGTCCAAAGGGTAAAGTATCTTCAATTTGCTTTTTTT
>VZRL01006557.1:559343-571190 GCA_013397895.1 Origma solitaria
AGTACTGCCACTAAAGGCAATTAAACCAAGGTTGAATTTTGTTTGCCAATGCAACATAGTTTTCAAATAACTGCAGGATACTTTGATTTGGCTTTCATGGGTGCATTAGTAGTTTAAATGAAGTTGATATTTTTACACACTGCAATAGGTGATGGAAAGATTAAATGTGTATTTAAGTGAATGCTGACTGAAGAATATTCCTTCCTCCACCAGTAATAAGATTAAGATATACAATAAAGGAAAAGGAATGTTATTCTTGTGGAGGATACAGGTGTAAATTTGTTGCCAATGTAATAAATTGTATTTTAAAGTAGTATTTTTGCTACAGATTAACTTCTTAGTACTTTTTTCAAAGGTGCCTTTAATGAGCAACTTTTCCTTCACATCCTTGACATACTCTGAGTTGAAGAGAAGAGATATACTTCTCAGACACATAGTTTGTTACTTTAACACAATTTTAATTTTTTTTTTCTGACTTATCAAATAGACTACCTGAAGTTTTACCAATCTATGCTGTTAAAATAGAGGTATTCTGCTATTAGCATTACTTCATTTCAAAACTTGGAAGTCACAAAAGTAGGTTTCCTAATTCAGGTGCTTGCAGTTTCTGATACAGTTGTGGTGCAAGCTGAGCAATGTGCCAGGCACCCCAGTAGAACAGTTAGAGCTTCCACTGCCATGCACAGCAATAACAAAGAACTCCAGCCAGAACTTCCCATTTAATGACAACACGACTAATTAATTGATAGATTCAGCAACATAAAGCCTGGACGTTAGAAATTTCATTATGCACAAGAATAAGCATGAATCATGCAGGCTTTACAGTTATTGAAAGAAAGTATTCAAGCAGCTGTTTCATTGCCACTAGAGACTGAGGATTAAAATGAATAACCATTATAACAGGAATAAATAGCAGGCTTTGTGAATCATGATGCTTTAAAGCCATTGAAACCTTGAGATGGAGTTATAGCCTAGTGAGCATTTCCTCATTTTTACATCCTTGAAATAGATGTATCTATCAGTATTCCACTTATTTTCCTTCTGTTCCAACTGCTCTTCCTCTTACCTGCACCTGTCCTAGGAGGATACCTCTATGCCACCCCCAAAACGGCTTCCTTTCTTACTTTTTGTTTTGTTTTCTATTCCTAACAAAGTATCTCTTTAGCTTTGTCATCACCATATCTTGGAAGAGGTATGCTAAAGTTTGGTAAAAAGTAAAATGACTTGTAGTTAGTATGAATGTGTTCTTTCGTCCCTGGAGATCAAGAATTTAATGTATGTCTTCTATTGCTTTAACTTCAAAGCTGATGCTGTAGGGAAGAGCACCTGAATTTAACAGAAGGTATATTTTCTTATAAGATTAAATTCTGCCTATGGATATTGTCTTTAAGGACCCTTCTGACACAAACCACTCTATGATTCTATGACTCTGAAAAAAAACCCCAGTAAAATTAACTAAAAACAACCAACTAACCAACAACAAAACGCCTCAAAAACTAACAAAAAATGCACCATGAAACTAATGGTCCTGTTGTAGTAGTAAATTACACATGTAGTAGTAATTAATTAGTAATAAACGTCAAAAACTGTGCTAGTTTGTCACTGGACAATACAGACCTCTCAGCATATTTGTATTCATCCATACTTGCATTCATCCACCTCCCAAATTAACAAATATCTATTGAAACTCTAAAATATGTAGACTTTTAAAATATTTAAAAATAATTTCTTACAGGGAGATAAGCTCTGTATTAGCCTCTGGCTATGCAGAACTAATAAACATAAATTTCAGCACTTCACTGCTAGCAAACATCACAATGAGAACTTTTCTAGTATCTTCCCCTCTCTTAAAATACCTCTAGTCACTGGCCTGACTGTTGGTAAGCTAATCATAGAACTTTCCAATACAGCTGAAGCCATGATGAGCTGACGGCATTCGGAGACCGTGGCAAGTATCAGCTTTTTTAGAACCCCTAACAGGGTTTTCCAAGAAATTTCAAATGATTAGCAACACTCATAAGACATTTTTTATCTCTGTATCTACAATTTCCCCTTTTTAAACACAGAGTCCAAACTGCAACTGCAGCTCCAAACCAAAAAGTTAAAATACACCTGTTCTAAATTGTAGGCATCTATATCTGAGCTAGCTGTCTATATTGCTTTTATAGCTAATGAAGAGGCACAGCATTAGCAAATCCTAAGGGAGTTATCTTAGGCATACTACATGAAAAACTTTCTAGAATTGTCCCTTCAACTGCAATGACAGTAAAATAAGTAAAGGGTAATTAACAGAGTTACAGATATTTGTATCTTTATCTTTGTTGCAGATGTTAAGTGCTAGCTTATTCCTGGAAGCCCCAGTCCACCTCATTTCAGCCTATGTTCTGTACTTTGAAGCAATTCTGAGTTCAGTTGAAGGGACAGTGGTGTTTTATGGAAAGCAGTATGTGTTCTTGCTTTGTTCCTTGGAGTTTAAGAAGATTTAAATCCATAATTCCCATATTTCATCAAACTGTTTAACCCAATGGACTATCAAACTCTCTGGAATGGTACCATTAAATTTGTCATTGAACTACCCACAGGAAGGAATCCATGTTTTAATGGGGCAAAAAAGAGAAATAAGCCACATGGAACATTAATGTGTAACTAATTCATGAAGGGAATACAGGAATACCAGATTACAGGAATACCCTCAGTCTGGCTGTTCTTGTAATCTAGTACTTGTTTATCTGTTTATGCATCTTGTGTTTAACTATTATTTCATAAAATGCCTTAATGGTAATGGGGAAAAATACAAAATGTGGATTACTTCCACACAATTTATGAAACAGTTCATAAGACTGCATTTTCTAAAGCATCTGGAGGCTTTATGAACACGTTATTAAGAGTAAAAGACATAGTCTCCAATTTAATGAATCTTGCTAACTGTCATTGACTTCACCAACATTCTTTAAACCACTTGTTTTAAAAATATTGCTTATATATAAATATATATTAACATGTATGTGCATGCAAGTATGCACATACACTCCTGAAAAATATTTTAACTTGTAAAAAGGATTGCAAATTAAACCTGTCATACTTAAAAATTATTATAGACACACTGTAAAAATCACACAAGTAATAATTTGATTCCCAATGCCTTCAAAGATTTTATGTTCTATCAGATATTTTGCCCTCATTTTGTTATGTTCATGTGCAACAAATGAATAATTTTCATTTCTTTCTTTTAATTTTCAAGGAACTTGAATAATATGGAAAATACTGGATGCTTGGTGGGCCAGTGCTGGTTCACAGATTGCCACATGATCTACCACCACTCCTGAGCCTCACTGGACCTCTATAAATTGTCTAACAGATTATGTCCTTTTTTGAGTTAGTGAGTATTTAGGGAGTATTCATTTTCATTTCTCTTAGTGGTTTCTAAAGAAATTACCTCAAACTTATTGCTAGTTTTCAGCACTTCAGAATCCCAATATAAAAAGAAAATCACCAAACCAAAACAAATGCCAAACCCAATCCAAAACAACACAAACCTCCACCCTCAATCATAGAAGTTTGAAAAAGACTCTCCTATAGCTACATCATGTATAGCTTCTAATGTTTATTTTTAAAATTAATTTATTTTGCCTTATCAATCGGAATAGAAGACAATACAGTGTTACCTCACAAAGGCAATAATTTCAATCCTAATAGCTCCAAACATCTTTTTCAACTGTCATTTAAATCCAGTGTTAAAATAGTGCTGACATTAGAGGTATATTCTTGGATTTTTCTCTGGATTGAAATGCTATTGTTTCAATGTCCATTGTGTCTCTGTCAGTTGCTATCTCTCTTTTGGTATTTTTATCCTTTCTCTTTGTTTCTCACACATGCTCTGATGAAAGCCCTTTTCACCTGAGTTTTCCCACTTGTGTTACTTATATCTTAATACAATGTCATGAGTGCTTTTATTCTGGAGTGGTAATATATATGAACAATTCATATTAATATGCAATGGCTCTCTTTTCATTATCCAGTTTCATAGAGAAGACTGATGCTGTTTCATAACAATGTCACAAAAGGGTACTGGCTATAATCCTATGCCAAATCAAAAATATTGATCTGAACAAATACAGGAGTTTAAAAGGTGGTCTGACATGTCTACATTCTTAAAACAAATTAATTAAATGTTTAAAATCACAACTAACACAGAAAAATATACATGCATTAATATGCATTCATCATAAACCATTTTTTTGTTACAGACATGTCTATTACATTTTATCTAATGACATTTTTTCTTTATTAGATTTCAATTTACACTAAGATAATTAAGTCTTTTTTTCATCTAAATCAGGAGAAAAATTTAATTTCAATAAAAATTATTCAGACTATTTGGTAAAAAACCCACAACAGATAAAATGAGCTCTGGTTAAAAGTTTCATTGTGAAATATGCTCACCTTCAGCCCCAAATTTTAATTATAGACCGGGTGTCCTTGTTTAATCTGAGATAGAGCTAATTTTCCACTTAGTACTGCTGGTACAGTGATGTGGGTTTGAAATTACTATGAGGATAATGTTGATAACACAACAATGCTTTAGTTGTTGCTGAGTAGTGCTCACTCTAAGTCAAGGAGTTTTCAGGTTCCTGTGCTCTTGCAGAGAACAGGTACACAAGAAGGTGGGAGGGCGCACAGCCAGGACAGCTGACCCAAACTGGCCAAAGGGATATTCCATAGCATAGAACATCATGTTCAATATATGAACTGGGAGAGTTGGCCAGGGGGGAATTTGTCAGGGTCAGGCTGGACAGCAGTCGGCAGCTGGTGAGAAGTTGTATGTGCTTCACTTGTATTTTTTGGGTGTTTTATTTATCTCTTTTTATTGTCTCCTTCCTCATTACCATTTAATTGCTATCATTGTTATCCTTTTTCTTATAATTTTTATTGTGTTTTATTTCTATTATTTAGCTGATTTCTATCAAGCCAACAATTTTACTTTCCGATTCACCTCCCCATCTAGGGCAAGGTGGGGGATGGAGATGAACAGTGAGCGAGTGGCTGTGTGGTACTTAGTTTCCAGGTTAAATCATGACATCTGGGTGTATTTTTTGCACCTTAATAGGCCCTGTAAATGCATGAAAAAGGTCCTTTGATGATACCAGAACTATTATATTTCTAAATCTGTTGAATTGCAACATGCCATACACACAGC
Source organism: Origma solitaria (assembly GCA_013397895.1). NCBI lineage: Eukaryota > Metazoa > Chordata > Aves > Passeriformes > Acanthizidae > Origma > Origma solitaria. The sequence continues at coordinate 564,541 of VZRL01006557.1, forward strand.
ACAAAGAAATAGACTAAGCAGAATAGGAAGTATGAGATACTTAGAAAAAGAGAGTAATTTGCATGTAGATCTAAAAATATATTCAAACTATCTGTGCTTCCTCTCATTTAACTGATTGCATATGGGAAATACGTGAGTGTTCTTCAGCTGCTAGTATCAGAAATTGTTAGGAAGGTAACCATAAGCATTTGTAAAGAGTCCCCACAAAATTGTTCTACTTTTTCCACTTCTGAATCAATTAGGTGATTTTATTAAAATCTCTTTTAATAAGTCGGAATGTTTTGTTCTCCATTCTCAACGAGGGAAGTCAGGATATAATTGGTAGCAGCGTTAAAGTATATTCTTTTGTCCCTTGAACAACCTCCTGGATTCTGAAGCTAACAGTTACACATAGATTTAAAGGATTTATGAATATAATGATTTCTTATGTGTGAGGACATGGCTGAGGATGACTATTTTGTTGCTTACTTTGTTTCTGGTTTTGGTTTTATTTTTTTGCTTTGCTTTTTGGTTTTGTTGGCTTTTATTGACCATACATGAAATTTTGCAGGAAATGAAAACATTTTTATACAAACCATACAAAGAAATGTTCCTGTGGCAGTGGCATGATCAAATGTTCTCTGCCATGGGAGGTTTTCAAGACCTGCTAGCACAAAGCCCTAGCCTAGGGTCAGACCTGCCCCTGCTTTGAGAAGGAGATTGGAATAGATGCTTCCTGAGACCACTTCAATGTGTTCATGATTCTATGCATTTCTGAGGATGATAGCTTATCACTTTCTAAAATCATGGTTCTATGATTCTGATTTACTTTAAACTTCATTTAGGTATAAGATACTAAAATAAAATTCTCTCGGTCAGGCTCTTAATTCCATCAGCACTGATTTAAAGAAAAAATATTAAAACATTAAGAAGACTTGAAAGTTGAAGACTTGATGATTAAACAGGCTTGCTACTAACCTTAAATCACAAGTGTTTAAATAATATAGATTATAAATTTTTTTTTACGGATTATAAAATATATTTATTCTAAATAATAGAAAAAATGTTAGATCAGATAGATCTTGCATAATTTATACTTGTTACAAATCCAAACAGTGATTCCTTACATTCTCAATATATCTGCATATATTTAGTTACTATTCTCTTCTTTCTATCCTATTCTCAATGACCTGTTACCTATTAGTCCATATAATCGAGAGAGCTAACATATAAAGGAAGAATTAAACATTACCATCAAGCTGGGTGAGTTGCTCTGTACTACCAGTGACACACAAAATACTTGTGGGATACTTGCCCATTTTCAAGAATACTCTGAGAGTATTTACAGAATCTAAACACTTTCCTTATTAAGGGAGCCAAATAGAAAAGTTTCTGGTTGTGATACTTGAAGTAGTTATTGACATAGTTCTCTTAAGCCTCCTGTGTGCCCAGATAAGCACGGAAAGACAACTTCAGCATTCGGTGTGGAAGACAGCTACATTATTTAGATACAGTCATGGCTAGCCAGAGGGTAATGTATATATGTTTGTACAGAGTTCAGAGCATTCACATTTGTTCTAATCAAAATATGGAAGTTAGCACAAGTGCAAGTTTTCTGTCCATTAATGTGAATAGGAAATGTGTATTGCAAAAATCCCTCTCAATACAAATATCAGTAAGTCAGTTTGGAATAACTTTGGGTTAATGGGATTTGCTTTTAAGCAACTGAGTTCAAATATGTAATACAGCAATCATGGTAAATGGTTTAGATTTAACAAAAAATGTAAAAATAATTCCTGTATTTATTTTTATTAAATTTTCTTCTAGTCACAAGTTTAGACCTGTGCTGCAAATCGCTGAGAAGCTCCCGGGAATTGCTAAATACTTTGCAGTACTATGTACAGAAGGAGACTGAGAAGATTTTAAAGCACTTTGGAGGAGATATGTTTATATCTCAGATGTCGATGAAAAACCGTGTGGGACAAATTGTGTTAGCATAACCATACTGGGCACTGAAAACCATTTTAGAACATCAATGTGAATAAAATGCCTCAGACATGAGGTCCATTTGGCCCAGTAACCTATATAATTTTTCCAGCTGCAGACTGGAAGGTTAGTAATGACTTGGGGCTTTACAATAAACCCCAAAAAATAGAGCTTGAAGTCCAGCTGGAGGTATATTGGCTATTATATTTCCTTGTTTGCTTCTTGGTTTAATCAGCTCTTTTCAGCCTAAAATCAAAACTTGACACTTACAAGAACTTAGAAAAGCAGAAAAGGAAATTTAACTAAAGTACACAGTGCATCCTAAAAAATTACCATCAGAGACTGAAAAATTCAACTGAAAGGCTTGCTGACAAAAATAAGAACCAGTTTGTGGATGGAAACATTAAGATCTATGAAACATGGAGGCTTAGGACTTCAAGAGTTGGTTGTTACCAGGCTGACAACTGTCAATTAAAATTCAGAGACAATAGACCATTAAATTCCATTACGAAGCCCTAGTTACCATACTACTTCTTCAAGGGCATGGATAGACAGTATGCAGTAATTATTTGATTTAAAGTCATTGTTCAGATAGCTTTTTTAATAGTTTCAAGGTTGCACTTTATTTCACATACCTATTGAAATAAAAATGGGCAAATCTATTTAATCTTTTTTATTTGAGTTCAGAAATGAGAGGATGGAAAACATACCTAGGGTAGTATTAAATTGCAACAGTAGGAATAGTATGAAAACTGTAGAATAATCTATAAACTATTTTTAACTCTGGCCATTTTACAAAGCAGCCAATTTAACAATTGACTGTTCTATATGTAATTCCACTGGCATATAAAATGTGATCGTTTCTGATTGGAATTACAGAGAAAATATAAGATGCAGACAAAAATAATATATATATATTTTTTAATGACAATTCCTGATGTAATATTTCACAACATAATTTCCTAGAGTCTATTTCTCCCGGAAAAAGGCATTTACACTGACTGGTGTAGCAATATTTTGCTTAGAAATACTGTCTTCAGAAACTTGTACCTTTAGGTGCATTGTGCAAATAAAGTTTTTGTAACAATAAACAATTAATAATTATTGATTGATGATTTCTCTGTAAATTTCAGTATTTTTTTCTTTGTGCTTCTCCATAAGTAAATCCTGTTATTCTCAAGAATGTCCAGCTATTCAAATTGACTGGTCTTTCTTTTTTACTATATAAATTGACAGAACCAGTATATGTGACTGTTTGGGGTCTATGTTGGAAAATACTGTTCTATTGCTTATGTTCAAGTGCTTAAATCAGAAAAAAAATTTGGTCTACCTGATCAGTTTTCTATTAAGCACCTTTTCTCTTTTTCAGGAAAAAGTAGTAATACAACGGGAAGCATCAGAAAAACAAGGGTGTCTCAATAGTTTTTAAAAATGTTAAGAGCTTTTTGGGGAAATGCTCTTCACAAAAATTAAACTCATGCAAGATTCATAGGCTATATTCAAGTCAAATTTAAATGATCTGCTCACACTCACAGCAGGAGCTACATACTTGATTCTAGCTATGAGCAGTACTATCACATTTTGTCCTGCAATAACTTCTTCCAATTACAATTTTTTCTTGTTTTTTACCTTCTGTGCCATAGTAATAAAGAATTGAAAAAAAAGAAAATGGGAGCATTGTTTCACTTTACATTTGCTGCTTTGAGTGCAGCTGAATTCTGCTTTAGACTATTTGTGTTTAAGATAGAATGCTATATAGTTTGCAAAGTATGTTTAATAACCTGAAAAGAGCTCTTAGTAGGGACAGTTGCTGCAATTTGTAGAACATGAGGAAGACATGGTGCTACTGTTTCTTGTTGTTTACAGAAATTTTATTCCAATAAAAGAACATTTATCCCAATAAAAGAACATTTATCCCAATAAAATTTAATTGCAAAATTGAATTCAATGGGTTTTATTTGCTTTAAGCAACTAAATTGAGTACTCCTACATATGCCACTCACCAGCTGATAAATATTCAGATAAGATTGCTCCTTGTTCAGTTTCAGCCATTGAAGTAAGTCCACTGTCCACAGAATACTCAAAGGGGCATAAGAAAAATTTTGAAAGTTAATGAATAGTAGGGCAATTTTTCTTGCACTTTGATTGATACTGTTTTGCACAGTATTTGGACCACTCTCCTAGGATCTATATGAGTTTTTTTTTTATCAGATAGATTAACAATTTTCTAATTTTCTGTGACATTTTTTCCCAATATTGTTTGTGCTTGAAACCAGGGAAAATTGTAGGCATTTATTTTAAATGTCCAAACTAGGCAAATAAGATCTCACCCTGAAGATTTAGGAAGTTATATATACAGACCTTCACTAACATCCTAACTGACACAGACAATTTATTCAGAAGGAGAGGAAAAATCTAGTTACCTAAATCAGGCTGTCTAAGACTCTATCTGCATCAGGTGGTTTTGTTTATATGTGCTCAGATGTACCCTATATATGGGTTATTTTTATACATGCTCTGCAATGATAATACCTCTGAAATTCGAAATTGCAAACTTTTCAAGTTTGCTTTTTATGACTAGCCTTGCAGTAATCACATAACCCTGCTGGAATGGCTGATTTAAAATAACTTCTTTCCAAGAAAAAAATGATGGTGATTAACATTGAATAAAAAGATACTGTAGGAAAATAGTCCCTTATGTTACAATTGTCTTTCCTACAACTTGCATTTCCTCTAGTGCCTGTAGTTCTTCACATATTCATTCCCCTTCATCAGTATCTCTGTTTACCTTGGCTCAGTGATTCTATCTGAGTGCAGGTTTCTGAAAGAAGTCATATTTAATTTGGTGTCTTTTTATCTTAATCTGTTTCAAACAGTGAATTCAAGCACAATGAAATTTTGGTATTTTAGTTTGCATTTGTAACTTCCTCCAGGGTACCATACCATTTTTTTTTTTAATATTGGGTGTAGGTGGCAAGTTTTTTCATAGTGGGGATCTACAAGAGTGGCTGTCACTTGCTGGACTCAGCTGTTTCCCATTGGTTGTACAAAGCACCCACCACAGGACATGGCCCTATCAGCCAAGCTGGGCAAAAATATTTAGGAAGGGGAAAATGCTGCACAGACAGTGAGGAGCGAAGCAAAAAGTGAGAAACAGCCTTAAGAATTCCAAAGTCAGAGAATAAAGAGAGGTAGGAGGCATTACAGCTGCTGCATAAGAGATTCCCCTGAAGCTCTTAGAGTGAACCAAGCCAGAACAGATAGCCACATTGCAGTCTACACCACATGGCCCCCCGCATCAGAGCAACTGGATATTTCCTGAAGGAATTGTGGTCTGCTGAGACCCCACACTGGAGAAGATTTTCAGGACCGGAAAGTAGTCCATGGAGGACTTACTCTGCTCCAGCTTTACTCTGAAGGCTTTAGGTGGAGAGGACCCAGGGAGGAGCTGGGCAAACGTGCAAGAAGGAAGGAGTAGCAGAGTAACTGTGAAAAAGAGGTCTGTGTGTGTGTGTGTGTGTGTGTGTGTGTAAGAATGTTTTGGTTTTGTTTCCAGTCATTCAGATCTATCTTAGTTAACAATGAATTAAAAAAATCCCTAAATTGTTTCTCTTTTGTCTATTATGGCAACTGCTAGGAGATTTGCCTCTCTTTATTTTGAACCATGAAATCTATAATTTTATTTTCTTTCCCTGTCCTGCTAAGGAGGGGATGGGGGAGAGAGGCTACGTGGAAGTCTGGTGGATGGTCAGGGTTAATCATATTTCAATCTGTATTTCAATGCAAATTTTAATTCTGGTCAAAGCTATAATTCTATGTCAGAAATTTGATACTTTAGGTCTGGGTTTATCACACCACTGTTAACACTTTCAAATGAAGGCTGCAACTTAGAAGGCAGATAGGGATGTACTCATGATCCTTTGCATTTTAATCTGAATTGCGGCTTGGAGCAATCTGTTCTATAAAATTTGAATTGCTTCTGCTAGTAATACCTCCATTAATTATTGGCAGGAAATTTTAATTGCAGACATAGCACTATGTTTATTACTATTTTTTAAATAAATGAAAGGCATTATATGAAAGAAGATAATATTTCTCAATATTAATATACTCTGTCCTTGTTTCCTTTAGATTATACATGGAGACCATAAACAAAAGGAAGGAAGCCTTTGCAAACTCATACTTCAAGTTCAAGAAGAAAAAAAAAGTGGGGAAAAAAAGCTCCCAAAGTGTGAAATTTTAATGTTTGCATTCTCCTAGAGAATTTTCTTTCATTTAATTCTGTAGTGCCCAAGGTTCCAGTGTACAGATCAGCCTTCCTGCCCACATTCATGGTGACTGCAGAGATGCAAATATGAGAAACATATTATCTTCTCTAAACTTTCACTTCTCATCATGCTGTAGCAGAGAAAATTAGCTTCAGGGAAGCAAAACAGTGAAACTGTTGGAAACATTAAATTATTGAGGTCAGAAGAGACCTCTTGAGAGCATCAGGTCCAAACCCTAGCTCAAAGCAGGGTCAAATAGAGCAACTTCTTCAGGGCTGTTTTCTATCAAGCTTGGCATTTCTCCAAGCATGGTGCCTCCACATTCTGTCTGGGCAATCTGTTCCAATATTTAATCAAACATAGAGTGAAAAAGTTTGGAGTTTGGGTTTTTTTGACTGGGGCGGGGGGGGGGGGGGG
>VZRL01006557.1:571283-680213 GCA_013397895.1 Origma solitaria
AAAAAAAAAAGGAGATTTGTAGTTTTGTGAGTATTCATGTATTTCTGAATTTTTGGGTAAATTTCTGTATCTAAATAATACAAACATGGAAAGGTATTAGTTGGAATGGACGTTAAAAAACACCTGGATGCATCTATCTTGCATGGGCAGGGATGACCTGCATTACATCAAGATGCTCAAGGCCCCATCCAACCTGGCCTGGAACAACTTCTCCTGCCAAACTCATCCTGTGCCTCACCACCTCTGACTTCCTAACATGTAATTTAAATCTCTGCTCTTTTAGTTTAAAACTGTTTCTTCTTGCCGTATCACTATCTGCCTGTGTAAAAAGTTGCTCTTCCTCTTTTTTATCAGCTCTTTTTAAGTGCAACAAGTCTGCAATGAGGTCTCCCAGGAGCCTTCTCTCCTCCGTGCTTTACAACTCCAGGTCTCTGAGCCCGTCTTTGTAAAAGAGTTGTCCCAGTCCTCTGACCATCTTTGGAGCCTCCTCCTGACCCACTCTAACAGGTTCATGTCTGGTTTTGCGCCGAGAATCCCAGACCTTGATACAGTACTCCAGGAGGAGTCTCAGGAGAGCGGAGTAGAAGGACAGAATCATCTTCCTTGACCTGCTGGCCACACTCCTCTTGATTCAGTCCAGGATAGAGTTGACCTTCTGGACTGCAAGCTCACACTAATGGCTCATGTACAGCTTTTTGTCCATCAGAACCTCCAAGTCCTTCTCCAGAAGCTTGCCCTCAATGAGTTCTTGCAGTCTGCACCGATGCCTGAGGTTGCCCTGGCCCAGTTGCAGGACCTTGCACTGGACTGGTCAAACGTGATGATTCCCATAAGTCCATTTCTCAGGTTTGGCCAGGTCCCGCTGGATGGCATCTCTTCCTTCTCTTGTGTCAACAGCACCACTTATCTTGTAAATAGTACAGGTGACCAACAATCTAAAATATAGGTGTTTCACAGTATTTTTTGTGATTCCAATGTTATAATGATAGGTGTGATTTATACCCCTCTAAAGAGAGAAAATAATGATGGAAATGCCCAAGCGTACAGTTCGTGAACACTTAGATTGAAATTTGCTGGCAGTAGCACTCAGAAAATACCTCATAATTCAGAAATCCTGCCTGAAAAGGCATTGAAACTTATAAATGACAGCGTTTCTTAAAGTATTCTTTGAAAAAAGACTTACCCCTTGCAGCTAAACCCTCCTGTGTAAATTTACTGCCATGAAGAATAAAAACAGATTTATTTCACAGTTAAGCACACAGAGCATAAATAAAAATTCCTTACTTGTTGGACCCAAATGACTATCTCCAATTATCTTTTTGTGGTCAGAAAATAAGTGTCAAGGGATACTCATTCACATTAAAAATAAAATTTTTCATATTTTTAAATACACTGATCCAAAGAACATGCGGTGTAATACATTTTAAATCAATTCATTAAAGTTTAAACACTCATTTATAGATTATTAAATCTAGCCATGGAGTTTTCAATATTGCAAGAAGAGAAATGGTCTTTATAAAATGTGTTGTAGTTTTCTTATAGTGTTACTTGAATTCCAGTATTGATATGTGAGGAACTGTGTGTGAGACAACTCATCAGTTTTGACCCATTAGTATTTTAAAATTTTAAAATTTTAAATCACTTGTTCGTTCTAAAATATCAGTTCCAATTCTATGTATTTTTTCTTTAATATGAATAGTCACATAACATTAAAAACATTTTTTCTTTGATTAAAGTATCAAAAGTAGCTATAAACTTCATACTAAAATTGATCCAAATAATTTTGTATCATGTTGTGACTTTGTCTCAAAAAAATCTCTAAATTAAGCCAGCTTTTTTGCCTCTCTGCCCACCAGGAATTGTGATCTTGGCAAACCTGTTTTAAAAATATGAAATAATTTTTTGATTACTGATACCTCAAGTTGTTTTATTGCCTTACTAAAAACTGTAAGTGAAAATTTGGTTTGCTGAATCTTGGGTGGACATGAAATTGCTGAAAAAATTTTGAAGAATATTTAAAATTTTATATTAATTATTAAAAAACCAGAAAAAATAATAAAATGCAATTATTTTGTTAATAGTGTATCCATTAAGTAAATGTAACTTCACAACACACTCGTTTTTGATAACTTTTGATTCTTTAAATAGTATAAAACAGTAGCTGCATCTAAAGTTGTGCCTAATTTCAAATTTTTTATGACAACCAGAGCTAATGAATTGTGAGAACTGCAGTGTGGCACCTAGAAGCCACAGACTGTTTTTCACACATTTGCCACAGTTCATTTGCATGAACCGAAATGGTCAAAGGAGTCTGGGGTGAGAAATATTGATTGCATTCCTTGTTAGAGGATGTGTTCATTATGCACTCAATAATCAGTCATGAGATAGGTCAGTGTTTGACTTTTAAGCTGTTGTAATTACGCTTCTTCACATTAAACATTAAACGTTCTCATATGCAACATCCCTAGAAGTGGTAAAGGCTCCAACCACACAAAATGTTTTACTTACACCACACTTTCAAAAGTCATGAGATTATATCAAACTCCACAATTAAAAATATATTAATTTATATAACAATCTAGTATGATTCAAATGCACAATGATAATTCCCAATAAAGCAGACTTAAAAGACTCTAGGTCTTCAGGATTGTAGTTTAGTTGCTAAATTTGTACTACCCTTGGTTTGTGACTTTCATGGTGAATGAATACTGTTGATACAAAAGTAAATAGTAAACTGTTCATTGCATTAAATCACTTTGTGCAAGTAGACCTGAATTCTCTTATACACATATATAGATGCAGACATAGATCTGGACATAGATGGTATAGATATAGATATATGTATACATGGAAAGATTGACACAGAATGAAATGAAAAATTTGCAATTAAATATTCAGATTTTCATTTGAATTTGGGTCTTATAATATAGGTCCATCACAGGAATGAAGAGAGGGAACAACAATGTAACAAAAAAACAAGAGTATCTCTCTTGTATGAGCAGCATAAGAATAATGAACTAACCATATTGGCTAGAAACCTTCTAATAAGCCAGGAAGGTTTTAATTGTGGAGGAATTGTGTTGGAGGATAATACTGGCAATTTAAACTGTTGAACAGAAATATCTGAGCTGTGTGGTTCACACAGATAACACTAGTTCTTTACAGTGTTTTCCATAAATTATGCTCCTTTAACCCAAGTAGTTTCATTACACTTACTGTATAATTAAATTACTACATTAGTATTAGTAGTAAAATTTGCATATTGCAAAGAAAAAAAGTAATGTTTTATTCCAAAAATGTTAAATGGAATTTTCAAAATGAATATTTATTAAGTATTGTGAAGTAGATTTGATGATGACTTTTAATTGTGCCGCTTGTCTTTATAATTGCAGCATTATTGTTATGTAAATTGGTGTATTGAGCAGTTGGAGTAAAGAAACTCTGTTTTCCCCTCAATGTTAGCACAAGATGAATGAAAACAGTGTGGGGGACAGACCCTTGCACTCCCATTGGGCCATCATGAATTCACATATACACGTACTGATTTTATGAGGCAAGGTTTTAGTAGTGGAGGGTCTGCTTCTCCAAGAAGAGACAAAATTTTGCCCCCGTGTGGGACAGAGCAAGTTTCAGGTGGTTTTGGTCTTGCTTTTACTTCTTGTTGTCCCACTTTTATTAATTGGCAGCAACGACTTTTTCCCCAAAATTGGGAAGGGTGTGCAAACAAAATAAAGCCCAGTAAGAGGCCCAAAGACAATGGACACAATCTGAAACACAGGAGGTTCCCTCTGAACATCAGAACACATTTTTTTTCACTGTGAGGTTGACTGAACAGTGGCACAGGTTGTCCAGGCAGGTTGCATGGTCTTCCTCCTCGAAAATAGTAAAAATTAGTCTGGACGTGTTCCTGATCAATTTACTGTCGATGGTCCTTCTTGAGCAGGGGTAGCTGGGCCAGATGGCCTCTACAGGTCCCTTCTAACCTTAACCACTCTATGAATCTGCATAAGATACGAAATTATTCAGCAAAACATAAACAAAGACACAAAACCCCCTTAACCAATACATAGAGAGAAATCAAAATTAAAGGAAGATTATATACTTGAAAATGTAAAAAGTATGTAACTAGTGTGAGCTGCATGTTGAAGGGGTGTTTGAAAATAGTTTAAAAACCTTTGGAAAACAGCACTTACTGACTACTAGTGGTAGTGGAGAAATGCACAGGGCCAAGCCTTCCAGGACTCCTATTTGGATGATCCCCAAATGCACAGTGTAATTAGAGAAGGTAGTGATAAACTAAATATATAACAGCTTAAAAGGATAGATTGAAAATAGATGAGAAGTCCTGCAGCTGTAAAATGTACATTGGAACAAAATGATGTGACACAGAAAGAGTCCCAATGATCTGTGTAATCATATGGGGCTCTAACAAGGAAAAGAAGAAAAGTTATCCAAACTTCTAACACCAGGACATGAAGTTTTCAGACACATCAGACCTATAAAATTAAGAGAATGAAAATTATTTTGCATACAATGATTAAACTATGAAATTTCTTGGCACAGCAGTAAACAAATGCTTTTAGCTGTACAGGATAATGCAAAGATTCAAAGACACATCGTAGCACAGGAGTTTCGTCAATGGCTATCAAACAGAGGCTATCTACATGTGAGTTTTATTTCAATCAGAAGTTCCCTTAGAAAGAAGGAGAACTCACAGTTTTCTATGTTTAATGCATTTTTCCTTATTAATTGAATTAATTCAACTTCATTGAAGCTTGCAATCTGGATTCCTTCTGTATGAAACTACATTAAAAGATGAAGTCTGGGAGCACATATAATACAGTGTAGGGGTTAATATTTACTCCATCCACAGTACAAAGTTAGATTTAGGCCAGAGGAATCATTCTCCCTGACCAAACAAAAATATACAAAATTTTCCCTCTGGACTAATAAATTCACTGTCAGATGCTCACTGTGTTGTATCAATTTTAACAAAGTCACTATGGTCTAGGTTGGATCAGCTTACCAAGTGCTTAATCTATACTTTTTATCTATCCTTATTTTACCCCTCAAGTATCTACTTTGTCCTGAGCTAGTTCTAAGCATTTTTAAAATGTGGTAGCATTTCTGGTGGTCAAGTGTCTATTGCTTGACCTGTTCTTGTTTTACTTCTCTTATCTGACTGGTAAAATAGTCCTAACTTGACAAATTATAATTCAGTTTATTGCCAGTTCCTGCAAACTTTCTAGTTTATTATTCTATTTTTGCTGTGTGATACATGTATTCTCTCCCAAATGCCTCAGCAAGGTGACAGGCAGTGCAGAACTGTGAGGTCAGTGCAAAACATTTTCTTTCTCCTGCTCCTTGCTTTCTTTTCCTTTGCTGAGACATGTCATTTACTCATTTTCTTCTGCCACAGCATGGGTCACCTGTGAGCTGCAGTCCCTCAGGGATGGCCCTGTCCTGCCATGAGTTGTTCACTGCCTGTAGTTCTTTGGCTGCCCTGTCCCACCATGGGCTTCCTGCAATCTTGCAGAAGTACATCCTCTTGAATATTGTGCCTTCTTCCAAGATTGCCTCTCTAGCTATGTCCACAAAAATGACCTTTTCCCTGTTTTCCTTTGCTACTTTCATTTTTCCTTTCATGTGTCCTCTATGTGTCTCCTGTCCTTATGATTACTGTTTTCCTTAAATGTGTCTGAGGCAGGGTGCCAGGAGCTTCCCTTCGGTTTTGGCTCTTGGTGGGATGCTCACATCAGCTGGCAGGATGGATATTGGAGAAATATATGTGACGATTTTTTTTTTAAAGAAACCACAATATTTAAAATTTTTGCTAAATTTTTGTGGTTTTGGCAAAAATATTACCTTAAAGAGAAATATTTAGATGAAGTTTTGTAAGGAATTTCACATTATTACATACTTTTCTTATTATGTGGTCTACTAAATAATACTTTATATACGTATTTGTGGTTATACACATATGCTATATCAGTAGTTTCCAGACTCACAAATGAGAAACCTTCAATATTTCCCTGTCTTCTAGGTTCCTGTGCATTTTCATCAGTTGCAGTTTGTCCCTGGAGAATGCAGAAAAAAAATATTTCGACAAGTGAGGATGTTTTGGTCCTGATATTCCACTCACATTGCAGCACATGATTATTGAAACTTTGGAGCTTTTGTCACAAGAATAAAATCCAATGGAAACATAATTACAGGCATTACTAAAATCCTAAGAAAATTATTAATTATATCATAATTACTTAATTGTGCCAAATGAAGAATATGTAGACAAAGAGATGGTAGGCAAGAGAACTAAAGGAAGTCAGGAACTAACTAGAATATTTTCACTCTTCTATTTCTAGAGAGGATATGGATAAGGAAATTCTAATTTTTTCACTTACAGTACTAATTTTTATAGATCTAAAATATGAAAAGCACTTTTGTATACTTTATGTTAAATCACATTCTAAAGGTTTTGAGGTTTTATTGCTAAGGCAACATATTTCAAATTTAATAACTTTCTATACTGTAATTTTCCATTCTTAATCATATTTTGGGGGGTATTTGGTATGTGTTTTTTTGGTTGGTTGGCTGGGTTTTGGTCAGAAAAGTGAGCATGCAAGCCATAAAAATGTATTTTTATAATACAAATTTAATTAAAACACACACACAAATTATTTTCCATATTTATTACAGAGAGCAAAGATGTAAAAATTGTGAGATACAGGGAAAATAGTTTAATGTGAATTCTTGCTAAATTATTCCATTTTGCTTCTAGCTTTGTTTCAGAAAAGAAAGCTTGTTTTGAAACCATTTCATTAAATGTTTACTATCAAACAGAATTCCAAAGGCAAATATTTTTAGAACTTTAAGAAGTTGAAAGCTATTATAGGGATTTTTGTTGTTTCATTTTCTTTCTTCTTGCTTCATGCAGTTTCCATAAAAAAGGCAATATACTGTGCAAGTAACTCTTCAGATAAATACATTTGCAGTGCTATCCAAGACTGAATTCAATTCTGAGTTAAACCATGCCTGCCAATTATTTCCGGCTATTTGATAGACCAGTTCTATTCAATTTAAATTCCATTCTCAACAAAAATATACAACAAAATGATACACTCAGAAAATAATACTTTGTGAGAGACGGAAACAATAAACAGTTTTATTTTCTTTACTGTTCCTTTTGTGGAAGTAAAAAGAGGAACAGCAAGACTCTGCAAAAAAAAAGTCATATTGTAGTACCAGCACTGTGGATGTTCTAAAGCTGTTGTCAAGGAAAGATGTATGACTAGGTCAGGGGTCAAAAAATCTCTCAAGTTCATGTTAAAAAAAAAACCCAAACAAACAAAAAAAAACCCCAAACCTGTAACCTGTCTGCCTTTAAAAATGTGTTTTTAAATTAATACTTACCTTTCATAGCCAAAGACATTATTTCAGTTTTTCAATTCAATATGTAGTGATATTAATTTTTAAAGCCATGTCTTGCACATCACATAGGCAGGAATTTCTAGTTTAGTTTCTGTTGAGAGTAATAAAAATTCTGCAGAGAGTAAGAAAAATATGTATTTTTAAAATATGGGAAATTACTTATGCTTCTTTACTGAGTTGGGGTCTTTCTAATAAAGGGAGAAAAAGAGAAAGGTCACAGAAAATTATCTTTACCTCTTATGCATTTCCCTTCTTCACATATTCATAGCCTAATGCATTTCTACAAAGTATTCCACAGCCTACTGGATCTTCACTGTACTTGATTGCTTTCCTCAAGTGAGGCATAAAATTTGTTTTCTATCCATAACCTTCACTGACTTTGACTGACATAATATACAAAGGAGAAAAAAAAAGTGTTGTCATTATATTTACATAATAATTTTGCAATTATTTTAATATCTTCTGTCAGAAAAAATTAGATAATATTGTAATCTATGTATCTATTGTATGACCTCTAACTCTGTGAGGGATTGGTTTTTTGAGGTTTTTTTGGGAAACTAGTCAACGACTGTGCAAATATGCATCAATGATAATTAGATTTTTTTGGGACAAAATCCATTTGTCTATCTATATCATAAATATTATGAATCTTTAAACATGAGTGTATGAACACAGAGATTAATAATGTAATTTTTTATTATTTTATTTGTAGCTATTTTATTAACAATTCACTTTGGGGAAAAAAGTACCATTGGTTTATAATTCTTGTGAATTCTTATTAGAATAAGCTCTGTTCAATCACCCTAATTTCCATGCACACTTGTTTTGACATATACTTAATTCACATTTAATAAAGCAATTTTATGCATACATCATTTAACTTGAAGTTGACTCTTCAAGATAAGCACAAGCAAAACAACACATTTTTTCAGCACATTATTTTAAGAAAAGTTATTTTTCAATTCTTAGATAAAGCAAAACTTCAATAATTTGTTTAGCATTTTGCAAGAAATATGGTGAGTTAATAGCATTTTACATTGTAGGATTGAATCAAATTTTGGGAATGTATTTTTAAAAGGCATATTAAATAAAAGACTATATTACATCTTGCAAGAAACTGAAAACCAATTTCTCTGTTGCCTATACTAGGTTGAAGTATTCACTTTCTGGGGAAGTCAGTCCATCTCTTTTTAGGCACAGTTAATTCCAATTAAAAAAAGCAGAAGAAATAGAACAGATGCATTCTAAATTGGAAACTTCTCAGGTGCACATTTTACTGATACGAAATGCTTGCCAAGAATTTCAAGGCCAAGTTTTAATTTTCAGCCTGTGTGAACTCCTTGCTAAGCTTTTTCTCACCTCTAGACTGGACTACACAATGAAACAAGAGAATAGTTTGCAGCACAACACCATTATTGATAAAACAGAATCACTTTTCCTTAATTCTTGAAATTGATTACATATTATACTTATTGTGCATGAGCTGCTTTTTCAGTGGCCTTAGTGGTGAAGAATTGTTCATTGTTTGTCATGTTAACAAAAAGAATATTTTTACAAGTTGCAAAGCTCAACTTTTTAGAAATGCTTTGCTTGCAACGAAAAGGTTCTGATTTTCTTTTTCTTTCATATTTACCTTCTATTAAAAATTTACAGGGTTTGGTTTACTCTTAGTGAGCAGTGGAACTGAATATCCACTGTCAAAATTGTCCTTTACTTTTGTCAAACTGGAATATATTGCAGAGTTAAAATCCTACAGGTTGGGAAATTGTAATTATAGTGATTTTTAGTGTCAGAACTGCCTAATGAGGAAGAGTAGATACTTTCTTGATTTCCTTTCCCTATTAAAGAAATTCATTATATTTACATAAATTTTCTGAAAAATTAATGTAAATCCAAGATTGCATAACATTCTTAACAGATAACAGATACATTTTTAAGCTGAAGAATTTCCATCATGCTTAACAATTAACACCCAATAATCTATGAATGACTCTGTGGTCCTACCTGTTGCACCTTCATTTGACTTAAAGTCCTAAGACATTTATTTGTTCCCTGAGTATGGACAAAAAGGAGTGCTATCTATAGTGTAGAACTAAAAACTTGGAAAACTTTAGGAACTCTAGGAAAGATTATGGTGCTCAGTAGATGGTTTGTATTTCAATCAACACCCTATAATAATTTTTTCAATTGTCAGTACTCAATATTTCCCATCATTAATACCAAATACTGGGAATGCTTTTGCATTAAATTAATTACATTTAGAGGAATTATTTTCACTTTGAGAGTGAGCCATGGAAATTGGAGGAAGGCTGTTGCTTTCCTGGGGGAGCTGGGGTGTCCCAGTGTGCTGTAGCCTCCTTGGAGAAAGTGTCCCCTCAAGAACAGCTTCTCCAAAGGCTTCAGCAACTCCCCAAAGCAACAGGGTGATTTCAGCAAATGATTTCTGCTCCTTGTGAAGTCAGATCTTGCAGAATCACCCGAGGGCCGACTCAGGGACTGAGAGAGGAGGGGTGGGCACTGTATGGCAATTCCTCAAGATAACCTTTATTGTCAGCAGCTCGTGCGAAGGGAAAGGCCAGGGACGGCAGATCCACACTTCCCAAAGGCCGAGGCAGGGGCTCTTTCATGGGGAAGGCAGGGGGTGGGACACGAGTCGGTTGACCAGTTGGGTACAGGACATTACCATAGAGAAGCAGGGCACAGTGGGTAGTACACTGGGAAGTCACCATGACCGCGAGATGGGTTCCTTATCTCTGAGTGCTTTTGCCCTCAGACCAAGACAGTGCAGAGGGCTGAGTCAAAAGCTCAAAGCTCTCCACAGAAGGCACCTGACACTTGTCAATACCTGTCAGCAAGATCATGCTCAGATTTTCTTGAAAAGCACACAATTTGCGGTCTTTTGCTTTTCATTACAAAAGCCTCAGATACATATCTCTGAGCGTTAACAGAACTGTTTCAAGAACTATTTTGACATCCTGAGATATTCCTGAATCTGGAGAATTCCTGTCATCCTGCCCTTGACTCACTGGAAGGCAAACCTCTATCTTCTTTTAGTTCCCCACTGTCTTCTTTAGAATCACTTTCAGTAGGCAACTGCACTGACCTTCTGTACACTCAACATTTCACCTCCCAGAAAGAGTTTCAGCCCAGCAAAAAACATTATTTACCTGGACATAGTAATCAAAGCTCTTGCACTAAATGAAAGAGAGACAAAGATTGATGCCTGTCTCCAAGATGAAGTAGAACAGACCGGCTCATAATCACAACTATTTACAGCTACCCCCTTCTGTAATAAATTTGCTCAAGAAAGAGATTTGGAGCAATGTAGAACAGCGGCAGCATGTGAGCTAACAGCACAGGGCTGCACTGTTTGAACTGGTTCTTCGTTCATTTTTATTGATGTACTGCTCTGTAACAAGACATAGGTACTCCTTATATCACTGCTCCTACTGATCTGAGGAAGATCTGCAGCATCCTCCACATCCATTACTGTCTTCAGAGCACTCAACTATTACTTCATACATCCCTCTCAAAAAATAGATGTGATTAAAGAGCAAGTTATCATAGTCTGTGTAAAATACCTTAAATCAAATCAATCTGTAAGGGTGTGTTGAAGGAGAGTATCTCCTCCTCTAAGGGCACCTGGTCAAAGGAGTCGTAAATCAGAACAGGCCCGACCAAGAAATTGTAAGAAATGTTGTAAAAAGAACAAACCTTGCCACTGGCCTGAAGAGTATGTGGGGGGTGAAGATGTTTCTTTTTTTTTCAGCTGAGTGGATAAAGAGAGAGAGAAAGAAACCAGATGGTCATAAAACCTGTCCAGTTCACATTTATAAAGACAGTAAGCAGAAATAATGAGTCACACTAACTGATGAACGATCAAGAAACTACAGGGAAACTGGCACTTTGAAACTCAGAAGGATGCAAGCCTGAGGGTTGATGATGTTGGAAGGGGTTGGTGTGAATATGCAATGTGCAAAAGAAGAGGTAGAAGGGTGAAACAAAGGAAGAATAGACAGAAAAGGATGTAAAACAGGGCTAATAGCATGTTAATCAGAGCTGGCTAGTGCACTTATCTGATTATGCGCTGTGCCTGTTCACCACAGTTTGTCCTGTCTTTTCTTATTTTCTTGTTAAATCTTTTTTTAACTCTGTTCCTTCATACTATCACTATCCACAGCATGTGTGTGAATGCTGCAGGGACTTGGTGCCAGCTACTGGAGTCAGACCGGGCTCCTTTCCTGTGGCCTTGGCTACTGGAGCCAGTTGGGTTCTTGGAGTTCACTGGGGTAGGAACAGTGTCTGTTCCCATAGCCACAGTCCTAGTTTTGGCTGGGATAGAGTTAATTTTTTTCTTAACATCTGGTGCAGTGCTGATAAGGAGAAAATTAACTCTATCCTGGCCAAAACCAGGCCAAGCCACTGGAGGAACCAGGGAGAGTAAGGTAAGTGATGGGCTCAGCCACCATGGCTGCAGTGGGACTGCAGGTCACA
This sequence comes from Origma solitaria, assembly GCA_013397895.1. Classification (NCBI taxonomy): domain Eukaryota; kingdom Metazoa; phylum Chordata; class Aves; order Passeriformes; family Acanthizidae; genus Origma; species Origma solitaria. The sequence continues at coordinate 583,206 of VZRL01006557.1, forward strand.
GCCCATGTGCCTTTTGTTGGGTGATGGGAGTGTCTGTGCCTGCCTCAAGCCAGATGTATATGGGATGTGCTGTGGCATTCACTGGCACACTCCAAGCTGGACCAGCCAGCAAATAGGGTGCCCAGGTTTGGGAAGGGATAGGAAGGCAGGCAGGATCTGTGCTGATATTTAGTGGAGGACTGTGACTGTGTGAGTGCTGCGTGTTTACAGAGAGCACTCAGCTGGACCAGCTGGTGAATCAGGAATGTGTGGGGCAGGTAAGGGGGAATGGGATTCAAGCAGGGATGCCGGGCAGGAATGATGGCCATCACAGTTCTTAGGGCATCCATGAATGTGCATATGTGTCTAAGCCTGGAGAGTGCACATGTGCCCTGCACTAGTGACCTCCTGCCTCTGCCAGCCTGAGAGGAAGGGACCTGGCTGGACTCATGTCTGGTATGAGTTATGAAAATATGGTTCTGTTAAAAGCAATCCCCTGCCTGTGGCTGCCTGTGTGCCAGGCTGTGTCTGTGTCCTCTGTGTGATTGTGTCTCTGTGTGTCTCTGGGATATGTGCTCAGCTTTGCTGCTGGTTGAACCTGCGAGCAGGAGGGCAGCAGCCATGCCCTCGGATGGGGCACAGACCATGGGCAATGAGCTGGGTCCAGTGGCCACACAGGACAGGTCCCAGGACAGATCCCAGGCCAGAGCAGCTGCAGGAGGAGGACCTGCTCTTAAAATTTGTTATCATAATCAGATTCCAAAACTGCTTCTTTTGCAACACAGTGTATGAAGAAAGCCTAAAAGGATTCACTTAGTTATGGATTATAACTCTTGCATGCCTAATAATCAAAATAACTAATCTACAATAGAAGGTCCCACAGAAAGGTCATTCTTTTTCCCAATACCAGTATGTTTCTCAGGGTTGATCTCTATCTGTCAGGTAACAGAAGAAATAGATGGAGATATATAGGAAGAATATAAGTCTGGGAACCAGAATTATCTTCAATATACCATTCAATCTGCATTTTCATGAATCTAGTGTATGTGAATGCTGTCTCATCTACATAGGTAAAGATTCTGCCACCTATTATGATTTTATTTGGATTTGGTACAAATATAAAACCTTTTTTCTTTTATTTTTTCCCTGAGGTCTTGATGCAAAGACAATTTATAAAGGCAGCAAGATAGATGAAGGTAGGCACATTCATTACTGACTAGATGAAACTGGAAGCAAACAGCAAATTGGGGCAAAAGAGTGAAGTAATTTCTGGATCTAGGGAATGTCAATAAACCCAAAATAGAATTGGAGACTACCAGCATGCTCACAGTGCACGTTCTAAGGTGGTTTACGTCATTCCCTTAGTTGGTATTATTGAGGATTGCTTAAAGTTTGATATTCCCCCAAAATGGTTTGAGCAACGTAAGAATGGAGATGTGCAGAATACTGACATGATTCAGTCTTAAAATTTTATGTGCATGGTGAAGTTACTAGTTTATCATCACCTCGTCTCTGTAAATCTGTGTTTTAACCCAGAACTCTATCAATTACATTAATAGAACTTAAGAGTCTGTTTTTTGAAGGAAGACAGTAGCCTATACATAGGCTGACTCCATAACTGAATGGCTATATATGGTAACATCTACAACATTCACATTCCAGTTTTCCTGTCCCCGAAGAGGTCTTCTACTTTAAAATACAAGGTATCATATTGTAGACCTGGCTTTATTATTCAGTCCAAGTAATCTGAAAACACAGCATACTCTTCAATATGACAGTGGTTTACATTTCTTATTCCCATACCTCTTTCCATTTCCTAGCCCTCTCTGCTCTCTAACTTAGACTTTGCCTTATCTATGCTTAAACTCCTGCTGTCTAACACATTTATCTGCTTCCAGTATTTTCCCCAAAGTGCCCATTAAGCCAATACATTTCAACTGTTTAAACTGCAATCTAAAATGATCCCAATGGAAAATGAAATAAAACTAGGCATGCCATATGGATGAGATTTATATAAGCAAATATAGCTGTTCACGTGGAAATGTGTAAAATTGGAATGGCCCATGTTCCCTTCAGTGATTCATCTCACGTCTATCCAGATTAAATGAACCATGACCTAAAAGTACCTATGCAAACACGAAGATATTAAATATACACAAAAAGAAAAAAAAAAGAAAAAAAATAAGTACGATGAAATAGAGTTTATGATGATCAAACATTAATCTCACCAATTCTGATCCATCACTGAAATAATTCTTACATTTAAGCTTGGTTTAGATCTTGGCCAATTAAAGTCAATGCAAAAAATTCTCCATGAAGTTAGGGGTTCCTTCATTGGAGTAATGTGAATGGAGAGGTGGATTTAGACTTGTGTACAGTATCTGACTTTGTCATTGATAAATAAGTGAAAGCCAACATTAAATAGGTCCCATGTTCACTTTGTATAGTTGAAAAATTGCTTAAGCTCATCAATTGTGCTAGATATAGTGTAAGTTGTATATTTTAAAAGTCACAGAAGCAACAAAATAAGCATCTGGCTCAGTACAGTGTTTCTTTACTTAGTACAGTGGCTGTTTGCTTCTTATTTTGTTATTTATTTAATGCCAGAATTAGAACACTGTCTAATAAAAAGCCCTAAGACAGAAAGAGAAATAATTTCTTTTCTCTATTTATAATTTCTCATCTATTTTATCCCAAACCAAACTGAAGATATATCTTGCTCCAAAAAAAATGTTAGCTAATTAGTTGTCAAATTACATGCTGTCCCTAGGTTTTCTTTTCTAAACTTGTATGTTTATTTTATATTAAAACTTAGCTATTAAATATTCCCACTACTGGAAGGTAAGGATAAGGATGGCCTCCTCTGTATTTCACCCTCTCTTGAAGCTGGTGGTTTGGGCAGCAGGATGTGGAGGAAGGGTTGATAAACATTCTCTTTCCAGCATGGTCTGTTAAAAGGCATAATCCACAGGTACTGATGGAGCAACTGTCCCTATGTGGTTGGATTCTTTGACCTTAATGGAGCTTCAGAAGGAGGATGTGTCTCTGCAAGGCTGAAGCTACAGGCCTTTTGCTGGGCTGGGGCAGATCCTATTCTAGCCTGCAAAAGGTGTGTGATTCTCAAGGATCTGTGCTGCCAAGCAAAAGAACTCCTGAGGAAAGTCAGCATCAGAGAGATCAGAGACTGTGCAGATTGTCCCTGAGGCTTCAAGGGCCAAAACCTTCAGCTGCAGTGGAGAGTTGGGGAGAGCTTGTGCTTATGAAGTCTGAGAGCTGAAACACCCTTCGTGATGAAGCTGGTGACTCCACACACCAGAAGGATGGCTCCTACCCTAGCTAATGATTTGCTGTTATGGAGTAAATTCACTGTCCTCATAACTCATGAGGAATAAGGAATGCTGTAAATCTGAGTGTTTCTGGTGACCGAGCCCAAGCCATTCTGAAGCACTAGAAGGAAACAGCTACTATGGTAATGATTGCAGTGGTAATCATTCCTGCTGTGAGGAATGATGGCCCCCATCTGTTGATCTGTCTCCTCACATAGAGAGGTCTGCTGCATACCAGGGTCTCAATTTGGAATGTTAAGGAGAGCTTATTAAGGCTTATCCATCCCACTACAGTATTACTCCCTGCTGTTCTCCCATTTGGGCTGTATTAGGAAGACCCTGTTTCCATCAGGTTGAAGGTGGTGGTCATTAACTTGACTGCATCTGGAGTGCTCTATTGAGTTCTGGGCTCCCTAGCACAACAGAGAACTTAATAGTGAGAGCAGCAAAGGGGATGGAGGGACTGCAACATCTTTCATTTGAGGGATGACACAGATCTAGTTCTGTTCAGCTTAGAGCAGAAAAGGCTTTGTGGGGCAAGGGATGAGGGGAGGACAGGGCACAGCAGATTTTGTCAATATGTATAAGAAAAGGAGAGATAATGAAAAGATGATTTATTGGCACTAACAATCTGAAATTACTAGAGTGTGAGGACTGTTAATCTAAACATTTAATACATATGGATGAAAATATTGAGAAGTCAAGAGAATCCATGGTTATTTGAAGCATTTTTTCTTCAGTAATGTAGTTACTATTTCAGGTTTCTGAGCTTAGTACTAATAGTCACATTATATCCTAGGGCCTATTGTTTTAGTGAGAACTGATGCTGAATGCTTCACAGGAAATAATGAACATCTTGCTCTCACAGCTCTGTAGATACATTTTCATTGTATTTTGAGCATCAAATCTTTAGATTTTGAGGAAATGTCTGGTGACAACTTTCAGTTTCTGTGACTAACCATTCACTGAGCACCCTTACTTATTGATATCTCCTTAACATCACTTCCATGAGGATCTGCTCCACGATGTTCACAGGCACGTAAGTAAAGATCACCAGTCGGTAGTTCCATGAGTCTTCCTTTCTCCCCTTTTAAAAAATAGGAGTGATTTTTCCCTTTTCCCAATCACAAGGGACTTCTCATCACCATGGTTTTTCAAATATACTTCCTGAAAATGCATACATAAAATGAATAGACACACTGGATTTCTTCCTAGTCCTCCTTAATATCTTTATGAGTGACTTGGAGGAGATGACACAGTTTGCTCTCATCAAGTTCTCAGATGACATCAAACTGGTGGGATCAAGTTGGTATGCCAGAAGGCAGTAATGCCATTCAGGGTAATGCCATCCTGATTTTCAGAAGTATACCAGAGGGAACCTTGTGAAATTCAGAAGTAACAAATTCCTAGTCCTCCCTTTAGAAATGAAGACACACACCTTCCCACTGGACCTGGCAATGGCACTGGCTGCTGTGGGGCAGAGCCACCAGGTTGGTTAGGGCCAGAACACTTAGTCTGTGAAGATAGGTGGAGGGACAGAAGTCTTGTTCAGACTGGAAATGAGACGAAACGTTCTCCCTGGGATGGACTGGAAGGTTCTCCCAGAATCCCTGAGGTGCTTATGGGGTCATTAACAAAGAGATGGAGCTAGTGCATGTGTAGCAGTAGGCACTAGGTATAAACTGAAAGAAGAGAGGTTCAGGCTGGGTATAAGGTGTAGAAAAGACAGGCAATGGAACAGATTGTTCAGAGAAATTGCTAGTCTCCATTGGTAAGGTTTTTAAACGCTTCAGAGCTTGACCTGCTTTGACACCATCTGAGTTTCCTTCCAGTCCTAATTATTTTGTGAATATCAGTTTCTGCAAAAGTAAGTGCCACAGCAAAACCTGCAAGAGCAAGATCTTACTTAAAGGTACTCAAGTATTTTCGTAATATATCTACCTTTCACAATGTAGCCGTACTCAGTGAAATTCAGGTGCCCATTTCCTTAGGGTGCCAAATGGAACTCCGTTAGAGTTCCATGAATCCCATCTCTCCTCCAGAAGAACACTGCACAAGGTCCCATAACACGACTGTGAAGTCCTTCAGGGGTCTCCAATATCCAAATGTGTCTAAAGTGGAATGTAGGCAAATTAATTTTAAACTTAGACATCTGTGTCTGATACAACCACTTTAGGCTATTTATTTGAGAGAAATTATCAACTTCAAACACCAACATATCAATTACCTACCGGATGAAAGGATGAAGAACCATGTTTTTTTCTATAAGAAATATGTTTTGAAGGCACCAATTAATCTCTAATGTAAGGAGAGTAATATCATATTTAGACACCTACCTTTTAAAAATCTCATTCTATATCCTCCTGGTGAAATCTCTGGACACTGATGGATTGTTGCAACTGCCCCTATGTCTTCACTGGGAAAAGTAAAGGTTCAGAATTAGGATGAATGGGAATATTGAAGTGAGGATCATAACACCAAGTTGTACATATCAGAAAGTATGTGCATAACCATTTTAACTAGTACAAGTATGTTTTTCAGTAGTGTTTTATTTTTCTCTGTAACAATTAGATTTAGAGTAAAAATAATTCTTTAGTTAGATTATTTAAATTTATATTGCATTAAAAATAAATTCTTAGTTTTGCAAATAATGTATATTTTGCTGTTCATTATAAGATTTTGAGTGTACTATTCTATTGCCTTCCATTAGTTTGCACTACTAATTTGAGGTAGAGGTAGAAATTTTGGAACAGGAAAAAATAATGAGAGATTAATCTGAGAAAAAATTCTCAAATAAAATGCAGACATATGTAAAATCTTATTACGTACTTGTTTTTCAGAAAAGTATTAAAAGAGTTTCATTGTACTTGAATGGGTCAAAAGAGTAAGAGGGCAAGTTTTGAATGGAGCTTTTTATATCTGGGACTTGTACCATTTAAGATTTTATGTATGTGAGCAAGTCTTCAAGTAAACTTGCTCTATCAAAACAGATTCTATTTAAAAGGAATAATGAGAACCATTTACCATTGTAGGTATAAGAATAATGGTGTTTTTAATTTGTTTTACAACTTGAAAACCAATATTTCTGTAAATTCATAGAAATAAGTTGATATTTTCATCAGCTGAGGCCAAATATCACAGATACATTGCCATTTTTATATAAACATAATGATTTTATCCTTCTGAATTGCTGTCATATTTGCTGTAAAAGGATCAATTTTGTCATACTGGGCAAAAATTGTATAACTACAATCATTTTTTTCTCAGGTTGTGTAAACAGAAAAATTTGCCCTTTTAAGGAGATTCAAATCTTGTTAAATTTCCTGTTATGGGCTGTGCTTAGAGGCATTGAATACAAAAGGGATGCAAAGAGGGAAGTGAAGGGAGAAAAAATCATGTCCACAGTTTTGAATATTAAAGTAAGTTTTCAAAATAAAAGCTTTATTTTGTCTTCAATAGGTTATTACTTAGTGGCTTTTGTTTGACAGGATAAACAAAATGCACTGAGCACCTTTATTTACTAGGAAATATTGTTGTTGCTGTGATGTCAAAGAGTTGCCTGGCCACTTTACCCAGATAGTCCAAATATTTGGTTATCTGCATCTGCTGTTAAGGCAGCATTGTCCTCTCCTCTGCCTTCTCCATGACAGGTTGACAATTTCAATCAGCCATGAGAATCGTGGTCCACACATTGTAACAGGAGAAGGCAATGGTTTAACTGAGCAACTCAATCTCCCTTCTGCTTCAATGCCTTAGCTCTCTGTACCAGACCTCTGATGTGCTTTCCATCTCACTCTGTCATAAACGCTCCTTTTTCTTTCAAACATCTGCAAGTCTCAGTGTGTAGAAGGGGACATGCAGAATTCCCACTCCTTCCTTTTCTTGAGATGCGATCCTACTAGTGGATTGCTGATATTGCACTCGTCTGTGATGCAAGTCTTTCATGAGTCTTCAGGCATGCACTATCTACCAGAGGTGCCAATCCATTATGATCCTAGTAAGAAAGGTGCTTTGACCAAAACATCACTTAAAATGTAATTTAGTAGAGCTGACACTATCAAGAAAGAAGGGATAGTACAGACACTACTACTTTCCTTTGGTTGTTGGGGATCCTAATTTCTGGAGAATCAAATGAATCTCCAATAAACACACAGCATGCCATGCAGACCCCAGCTTTAGTAAGTTTACCCTGTTTTGCTTATCTGACCTCTGACAGGATTTTCTTACAAGGAAAGGAATTCTATTCTTAATGTCTGCTGTTAACACCTATGTAACATAAAAATGACATATTTGATTGTAGGCTGAAAGTTACTTCAGTCAAAGATGTTTATAGGGATAATTTATTTTCTAGTACTCTACATTTTAAATGTATTTATTTTGTCTATATAATTTATCTGTTAAAACCTTGATTATATATTAAACATATATAAAGTTATTTAGAGTATATATTGAGTGCATCTATGCTGAAATGCTTCTCTATTTTTCTTAAAAGTCTGCTCTGCATTCTGTTCTACCTTAATATTATCATCGTGTTTCTAACTCTTGAGATAAATTAACTCAATTGAAGTAGAGCTAGGAAAGTCTTCGTTTGAAAGATTATAACTAAAAATTTGTGTTATGCCCCAATTCAGCTATACTATTCATTAGTTATTTCTTCCTAGAGAAATCTGAATTTAGATACTTTTTCTGTTTTGGAAGGGGACAAAAACCCAAATCTTTCCTAAGATTCCCCTAAAGTAGTACTTCCAATACTTAATTATTGAAATTGAAAAGCTGTGGAGTAATTTAAATTCAATTAAGCCATAGAAGCATTGTATTATTTGTTAATTATTATTATTTGCATTAGCCTAAATACTGATATTCAAATGATAATTTGAAAGTGCATTTTGTAGTATAGCTGATCACTGGAAACCCTATAAACTTTAACACTGTGAAGGTCAATGGATTCACAATGATAACATGTAATTTAACACGATGGCCCCTAATGCAGAAAGAAAGAAGGCAATATAATAACTTGTGAAGAAAATTTCACTTGAAGAGCCAGGAGGTGATGTCAACTAGCCATGATTTATTAGCACTTTAAGAGCCTATGACCTAAGGAACTTTAAGCAGGAGAGACATAGGTTTTATGAGTTTACTTGAGGACATATCCCTAATTAAGAGCCATAAAAAATATGCTGTAGAAACTCAATTGTTCTTTAGCGATCAGCTCTTCTAACATTAAATGACACCCTAAAAATTTAATGGTTTTCCATTAGTTGAAATAATGCTGTTTAACAGTGTAATAGCTAGAGCAGAGTGCTGTAAATTAGATAATCTATGTCCTCATCGCTATTCTGACACTTGCTTTGGTGAGGTTGAAAAGTCAACATCTCCCTGCAACTCCTATCTTTTTTCAAAATTGTTAATCAAATATTATATCATTTTCTAGGTTTACTGTGATATTGACCTTCTCTAACTCTACAAGCATGATATCACTCAGTGCTCTTTGACATGTTTGTTTCCTAGAGTAAAACTCTCATTTTCTCAGTGCTTTCAAATGCAGTTTCTCAATTTCAACTGAGATAACCTTGGGTTATTTGGCTTCTGGCAATATCAGACAATTAAAGGACTTTCATGTAAAGTAATAAATGTCATTTGCAAAAAACTCTAAAAGTTATTGATGATTAAGAACTATCTCTACTTGTCCAACAGTCTTCTATTTATGGACTATGATACGTGTGCACTCATTACACATTCTCCTCTCCCAAGCTCTTTTTCACTGTCTGTTCTTTATGTTTCTCTAAAATATCTCTCAGGCTCACAGAAATGTTCCTGGACTTTGCTATTCTGTACTGCTTTAAAACTGTTATTAGGAAATTAATATTTATGTTATTGAGGAAATGGTAATATAAATGCTCAGTAAGAACATTGTAATCAGATTTTGTTTGTTTGTTTGCTTGTTTGTTTGCTTTCCCCAGGAATTTTGCTGCAGGTTCTAGGAGCTAAAAAAATTATCACATGATGAACTGCATATAAAAGCTCCTTCTGCATGCAGCTTAGACCTGATCTTTCTTATTGTATCATTGTGGTGAGGGTTAGTTAATAGAATGCGGAAAACACGCTGGAAATAGGAGTTACTAACTGGTTTAGTACCACCCTATGGGACAGGTAGCTCAGTTATTTCTGTAGACATAGTGTTGTGTGTTCTTTTTCCATATTCAATTCCACATATGCTATGTGATTTGATAGGAATCTCAATTTCAATAACCTTTTGTGTAAATACTAGTAGTGATGGTAAACTATTGGTGACTTTTCAAGTGTACCATGCTTGAAAGGAATGAGAATTCTTGCTTTCTCTGTGATGACTCTGACTGGGATGGTGCTAATTTTCTTCATAGTAGTATGGATTTGTGACTAAACCAACATTAATAATACACAGTGTTTGGGCTGTTACCAAACAATTGTTGCACAGCGACAAGGCTCTCTCTTTTGCTCACTTTGCTCCCACTTTTTCCCTTTAGTAATTAGCAGAAAGTACACTAGAAGCTGGTTATGGGCACAGCTGGAATAGCTGACCAGCTTTGACCATAACGTACTACGTACTTCGCAATAAAATCTCATGGAAAAGAGGAGGGAGGGGAATATTCAAGATTATGATGTTTGACTTCTTAAGTAACTATTATTCATGTTTTCCTGCAAACAGCTGAACATCTGCATGCTGATAGCAAGTAGTGAATTAATTCCTTATTTAGCTTTGCTTGAATGCACAGCTTTTCCCCACCTATTGAACATCTAAATCCCTGAAGTTTCCTTCTAGTTTGTTCACATCCCACAGGAGAGGGAAGTGAGTGAGCAGCTGTGTGGGAGCTTGACTGTTGCTCAGTGTCAACTACTACATTGTCATAGACTTGTTTTTACTGATAAATGCAAAGACAATCAATTTATAGCCACTGTAATATAAAAGTGAAAGACTTAATCAGAAAAGTATAAAATAAGGAGGAAAATTATTTTTCTGATAAAAGTTTTAAGAAGACTAAATTAAATTTGTATCACTTGAGGGAATAATTATGCCTTCTTTTTCTTCATTAAATTTGATACTATATCTGAACAACTGTGTCCAACAAATCAGAATTAGTCATAATTTGACTTGGATTTTCCTTCACTAGAATAAATAAAGTCCAGATCAAGTGGAGTTTTACTTGAAATATATATATACATTTATCAAGGACGTGATTGAATATCTTTGACTTTTTAGAAAGTTTCATAAAATCTTATATTCAGTATAAAGAATAAATGAAAGAATAGACATAGAAAACTAAAATGTAAATATTCAAAATTTTCAAACAATCATGCTATGTCCAGATAAAATTACATGCATATATTGAAAAAATGGCTGAATGACTTGAACATTTCAATTCCTTGAATTCAAACAGCTTGTAAAGATTACAATGTGATGGGGTGCTCTCTTGGTACTCAGGCATCCTGGGTGAGACATTGTATGCAACAGAATGCTCAGAATTCTTTCGTTCCTGAAGCCAAATTTCAGTCAGCTCATAAATTTGGGTTTATTTGAATGCAAACTCTGGAAGAATAACAACGCTCACACAACTCCTTATTTTTATTTTCACCTCTTTTAAAGCCTGCTGCAGGCAGACAATCTATTCAGATTTTGCAGTGGTACAGGTATCCTACTGGTTATCAAGAGAATAAAATGCCTGCCCAGTTAAAAGATAATTTTTATGGAGAAATTTATGTCGTGTTGTACTTTATTGTCATAATTCTTTGTAATAGTGTTTTTTTTTAAAGTGATATTATTAAATAAATTGAGCTTATCAGATGCACTGTCAAAAATAATACTGCAGTGGTTTAGTCCCAGCTGGCAACTAAGCTCTATGCAGCTGCCTGTTCACTCAGCACACAGCAGGATGGGGGAAAGAAACACAGGAGTCAACTTGGGAAAATGCATGGGTTGAGAAAATAAACAAAGCAAAAGCCATCCATACAAACAAAACAATACAAGGAATTCATTCACTACTTCCCACCTGCATGACCATGATGCTGTGTCCCTTCCCAGCTTCTTGTGCACCCCCAGGCTCCTTGGTGGTGGGTTGGAGTGAGAGACAGAAAAGACTTTGGTGCTGTAGAAGTCCTGCTCAGCAAAAACATAAACATCCCTACGTTATCAAGTTTCCAGCACAAATCCAAAACACGGCCCCATACTAATTACTATGCAGGAAACTAACTTTATCCCAGCAGAAACCAGCACAGATACTTCCAGCAACTGCGTTTTCATACATCTGTGTCTTCGTATCACATGCTTTGAATAGTAAATAAGTAGACCATATCATAGGATATGAGGAGTAAAAATGTCCTCCCATCCTGTCACAAAAGTAGTGGAACAAAAATGGGCAATAACTTCTCAAGCTCTTTCTCTACTTTTATTTCCTATTCAAGGCTTTTAAATTCATCTCTATTTCAGGAGATGGTCTCTGGCTCACTTTTTATAGCACTTTTAAAAAGAACTTTCCTATGTAAAAAGACCACATACTTCCACATCTCAGAACAAAACTTTTTACCAGTCCTATAGGGATTTATTTTAATGAATATCAGAATTAAACAAAATATGGAACACCTTCCAAATATGTCTAAGGATTCAAAGTTTTCAATAACCTTATCAGTATGAGCAATAGGAGTCTAGCTTTGTTTCTGTAATCTTATAGACCTTTACAGTAAATATTGATTACTAGTCAGATGCCCTAAAAACACCTCAAGTATTTATTGGACTGGAAGAAACTAAATAATTGATAAAAGTTTAAGATCATCTTCATAATTTATTCTATAGTATTTTTAAGTTTCTTGCAAATTCCCTTATTTATGGTGGTAGCTGACATAATTTTCATGAAGCCATTAACTGTTGAGCTCTATATTGGGTGCTTGTCACAAGCAAATAAAACAAAAGTACTATATTAATTTGTGTTTGAAATATGTTGAGCATAATTTGGGGTTTTTGTTTTGTTTTGGGGTTTATTTTTCCTTTTTTATTCTCCATAGGTTTTCTGAACATCTGTTTAGAGGTGTTTCATTGCAATTTTTCTATGTTTTATTTAAGCTTCATTGTGCAGTACTGCTTTCTACTCGGCTTACCAAGTATACTTATTGCCTTCTGCTACTTCAATTCAGTCTTCCAAAATAACTTTAAACCTCCTGTTGTGTTTAAATTCCCTGGATCTATCCTGTACTGGTTTCAGTTGGGGTAGCTAATTTTCTCTCAACTAGCTAAGATAGTAGATTTAGGATGAGAATGATGCTGATAACACTGATATTTGAGCTGTTGCTAAGTAGTGCTTACCCTAAGTCAAGGACTTTTCAGATTCCCATGCTCTGCCAATGAGGAGGTGCACAAGAAGCTGTGAGGAAGCACAACCAGGACAGCTGACCCAAAGTGTCCAAAGAGATATTCCATACCATAAAACATCATGTACCATTTATAAATGGAGGAGATCTGTCCAGGATGGACTGATTACTACTCAGAACTGGGTTGGGCATCAGTCAGCAGGAGGTGAGAAATTGCAGAGCAATTCATGGCTCTTTTTTTCTTTGAATATTATTTCTCTTTTTGTTGTCTCCCTTTTCATTATTATAACTATTATTAGTGTTATATTTTACTTTATTTCAGTTATTAGACTCTTCTTCACCCATGGGTTTTACCTTTTTCAGTTTCTCTTTTCCGTCCTACTAGGGAGGCAAGAGAGAACATGACTGTGGTGCTCATAGTTGCTGTTTGGGGTTAAACCACATGATTTTCCTACTGGATTCACTGGCCTCTTGCATGCATGAATATGACTTAAGTATATGAGAGCTCTGACAATGTATGGGTGTGATTATAATTATACATCTATGCATATATCTAGCTGGAATACTTTTGTTTGCTTACTCAAAGTAGGTTATATTTGAGGAATGATCATCTCAAAGTGGCAATTATGGAATTTGCAGTTTCAATCACATTGCCTGTTATAAAGCCATACCTTCAGTTTCTATTATATTTCTATATTCTATTACATTTCTATTTCGTATTTCTGAAATTCTGACTTACTCATATTGAAATAAATACACCTACATCCATTGATAATGCAGTTCAAGGACCAGAACTAAGAAAACAACACTTCATAGGAGACAGAAAAAATCCCCAAGAATTGGACAAAATATATTTTTCTCATTTACATTTAGTTTGCTTTTGAATTAGTTCTCTAAACTAGCTTAGTGTTTGACAGCATGAAAGACAGTTACTACTCACAGCACACATGACTGAAGATAGAGGGACAGGCAAAAAGGATAATCTCAAATTAGACTGGTTTAAGCTTGCATGGCACCGAACTCTAAGTATGTGGGGATTTTGGCTTAGCCTAATGGAAGTTAATAACAGATATGATTATCCTTTGTAAATACAAGGAGAAAATATTAAGATAAAAGCAATAATTTCAAATACTAATAGGCATAAATGAGTTATAAACTTGTCATGTATAAATTTAGGTTTGACCTTAAATGGGGTCCTTAATATGCAGCTGCTCACAATAGCAGAGGATTAAACTTAGATGATTGACAAAGTTGTTTTAAGGCCCATTTTCCTTGAAAAATAGGAAGGGAACAAAGACAGTTATATGAAAGTGAGGCTTTTAGGAGAGACATTCTCTGAAAGTGGAGAGTGGATCTGTGCATCATTAAAAATAATGTATAGATTATCAGTCTGCCAAAGGTACTTAAGATACCTAAAGACATCTTGGAATATATGAAAATAAAATTAATACAGCTATGAAACTAAAGCAGACAATTGATTTAAAGCATCAGCATTGGTTTTTGTTCCCTGAGATATCTGTTACTGAGTTTTGAGCTATGCATGACACATTAATGAATCTTGAGACACAAAATGCAGCTGTTCGTGGTGTCTAGAATACACAGAATCATAGAATAGTTTGGGTTGGAAAGAAACATTAAAGGTCATCTAGCTCAAACCTCCTGCAATAAACAAGGACACCTCCAATTAGATCATCTTCCTCAGTGTTTCATCCAACCTAAACATGTGTGATGATAGGACATTCACAGCTTCTCTGAGCAACCTGTCTCAGGGTTTCACCACACCTGTCCCTGTATTTTCACTGCCTATGCATTTCTTTCTTGTCCTTTAGTTTGACCCACAGGTCTTTACTCACCTGTGCAGATCTTTTGCCTTCCTTTATTGGTTTCTTACACCTGGGGATTGAGACACTTTTCACTCTCTGATAAATGTCTTCAAAGGTCCTTCAGCTCTTTTGTGCTCCCTTGTCCATGAGGGCAGTTTCCCAGGGGGACCTACTGACTACCTATGACCTCTAGAAGTCACAACCAAATCTAGGAACTCCATGCCCAACCTTTCATCACTTACTAGACTTTGTTTCTCTTGACTACTGGGGTTTTTTTCTTATGCTATTAGCACTGATAGTTACAGTGATTGCAAAGGGTTATAATGTGCATGATTCATTTGGATATCAGCATGAGCCTACATGAAGCATTATTTGCATTTTCACGCTTTTCTCAAGTATCAAATTGATCCCAAAACTAAATAATTTAAAAACATTACCAAGGCTGCAGTCTCAAGTGCTCAGAAGCAGGAATACTACAGTATCCACTGCCTGTGGATATTTAATTTGATTCCCCTGTGTGCAAAAGGTGGTGAAGTGTAAAGTGAAGATTGCAGAAACAGTTTATCTGTGCAATAAATTATTAGGCACCTACATTAAATCAGAACTCAGACAGATGGATGCAATTAAAGACTGGCCTGCTCCCAAGTTGAGAAAGCAGACACACAGCCCTTTATAGGAATGATTTCTCTTTCACTTTAACTCCATGTCTTCAGCCATGACCAAACCATGCAGGAAGGGAAGGCTAGTAAATAACATTTGCACTAATAATTTAAGGACTATTAATAGACTAAGAGAAACCAGAAGCAGGTGGAGGTTTTAACCATATTCTTGAGTTTTCCAGGCATGTTGCTGAACTGTAGAGAGGGAATAAGTGAACAAGAGAGTCTCACATGTCCTTACTTATTCTTAAAAAAAGAAAAAAGTATTTGTACTGATACCAAAGAAACAGTAAAAGTAATTATTAAAATACTATATCACAATCTCCATGAATAAAAAAAAAAGAAGTTAAGCAGAAATTATTTGGGTAACTGTTTCTAATATTGTGAATATGAAAAATTTGGGTTATTTATTTATGCGAAATATGTGATAGATGATTCATGTTGAGATTTATATGTACTTGTCCAGGTAAATTTGATGTATATTTTATAAATATATATACAATATATATATAAATAAGAACATATTCAGTTGTGTTTACCATGCTGAATTTTAGAATAATTTAGGTTGAAAGGGTCGTCTACATATAATCTAGTCCAAATCCCTGCTCAGAGCAAGTGTAGTTAGTTGAGGTTGCTCAAAGCCATATTCAGACCAGCCTTGAACAGCCTCAGTGGTGGAGATCTCACAAGCTCTCTAAGCAGCCTTGTCCAGTATTTGAGCACCCTTACGATAGATAGATAGATAGATAGATAGATAGATAGACAGACACATAGATAGATCTAATAATAACTTCCCAAGTTTCAATTTGTCTGTTACCCCTTATTCCATCACTGAGCACCTCCTAGCAGAGTTTGTCTGTCTTCCCTGTGTTCACTATCAAGTACATACAGGGCTATAAGGTCTCCCCAGAGCCTTCTCTTCTCCCAGCTGACCAGACCCAGGTCCTTTTGTCTTTCCTGTGCTTTAGTTTACTGATCAACTTCATGGCACTTTGCTAGACTAATTTAATATCTCAAAATCCTTATTGTTCTGGAAAGCCCAGTGCTGTACACAGTACCCCATGATGTATCATAAGAGATGAATGGAGAAGAATCAGCTAAACCTGTTTGATATATTGAAATATAATAGCTCATTGCTGCTAATGTGACTGGCAACGAGTTAGCAGGATCATGACTGAATCCATTAAGACATAGGTCCCTTAAAAATAATTGGATTAAGTTCTTTTTCACATCCTTTTCTTTTTTCTTCAGTGATCTAGAATGGACTGCAGCTCTCTATGTAGCAATTGTATCATCTAGGCCTAGCTAACGTAACTGCTATCATATACCCTTGAACTTCAAATCTATAGTTTTAGCAGAAGGAGGCAAAGTATGATACGTAGGTTAATTCTTCAAAGAAAAGTGTAGATAACACGACCCATCAGTGGGAGTGTGATGTTCATTATAAATTTTCCTCAGGCTGAACAAAAACATCAGAAATGTCTCAGGGAACTCTTACGCTTTTATTGTACAGTTGCCATAGCTCTAGCAAACAGCCCACTACATAGACTGAAAAGGTGTTGGTTGACTTACCCTTAGATACTTACAATACACTTCCACAGGAGTGGTGGCTACAAAACCCTTAATTTTGTACAGTACAGGACCCCATCTAGATATTTTTTAAAATATTTCTAGGATGGGGACTTCATTCCCAGGGAGGCTGGGAAACTTATGTCACTGCTCAGTCTCAGTCATGCTCACAGTAATATTCCTGATATTCAGAAGGAAACCCCTGTCTTGCCATTTCTAGCCATTGCCTCTCACTTTCCTATTTTAAACATAGGCAAATGTTGGATTGGTAGAAGAGGCAAAACAAAATCAAGGGAAAGAATGTTATCCTGTACAGTAGGTTCCTTATGCATTTGGTCTTAGTCAGCAGTCCAAACTTGCCAAACACTTAGCATAAAAGATTTTCTGTCTAAAATCCAGTATGAACTAGAATATTTGCATCCAATACTCTAAATAATTTTGGAATGCATGAATCCAAAGTGTGGTGAACTGTCCCTTATTTAATATACATAGCGTACCTCTTCAGAAAAATGAAGCTTAAGATGCATGTTTGTTTGATCTAAGCACATGAATCAAACCTGCAAATTTTATGTTAAAACGCAATGTATTTACAAATTCAATTTCATTGTTTAAAGTTTCTCCTCCTTTCAAAATTAGCTACACTTTCTATGATTAGCAAAGGATCTGCAAAGTAAGAAGTGGGGGGAAAGGGAAGGGGGAAAAAAGTTAAAAATGTCACCTGGAGTCAATAAAAGTGAAAGGGTAAACAAGATTTTTAAGGGAGGTTTTCTGAGTTTTCTCATAAATGTTAGCCATTGTGTGGTATGGTGCATTTAGCAGAATTCACCAGCGATGATATATTTTAGTCTCTTCTATCACTGTACATAATCCAAACCAGAAATTTCACTGGGATTAATGTATATACCATATTAAAAGTAAATGAAAACGTAAATATTTCCCTGACCATGGATGAATATCCATCTTTCTAATGAGAATAAGAAGATGAAGAAAGAAGAAGGAATGAAGAGGGATTCTAAAGCTGCCGTGCTCAGGGGTTAAACCTAGAATATTTATCAAAGACCTAAAGGTTTAATGGAAATATGAATCATCCAGAAAATGTAACACATAGAACTTTATTTGAAATGCAATAATTCTCTTAATTTCTTATGAAAATTATATCCAGCAATAAAGAGGAGTCAAAATGTAATCCATTTTTACACATTTTATGACTAAAAAAGTTATGTCCTTGAAACAGTGTCTTTGAGCTTCATGAGTGCTAAGAACTGTTTACCAATGTTTTCAACACCACATTAAATATCAACGTATTTTTAAACATTTCCACACTGTATATAAGCAGTTGAGATATAGTTAAAATGTCAACAGATGTTATATTAAATGGGAGAAACTTTGCTTTTGAATGAAGCAAAGCATTTGAAGCACAGAAAATAATGTTAAAAAAAAAAGGCAAAAAAACCCAAACCAACCAAACCTACAAAGGTGAACATTTACTTTAAATTGTCATTTTGGATGCTGAATTTTTCACTAGCAGATCAGAAGTAAAGACCATTTACATTTGGGAATTTAGCTGATGTCTCACAGTAGATGTCCATCTATAATTACAAAAACAAACAAACAACCCAAACCAAACCAAAACAAAAAACCCAACGAAATAATTTTACAAAAGAACCTAGAAAAGCTTCAGTTTGTGCATTTCAAAGATATTAGAACTATATCAGAAAGGAAACTGTGTGAAAGGTTTTTCTTTCTTATTTTTAATATACTTAGAAAATTATGATATGGGGAAAAGTATGGATGGAGTAATTTAGCCGAAAGTTGGTCTTATCAGAAGGAAGTTTTGTGTTCAGAAAATACAATAAAAATTAATTACAATATATTTTCAGAGCTAGATAATTTTCTTGACCAGTATCTTTACAGGGATGAGGTTTTTTATCCATCATAACCCCCACTGTTTTCAATATTAGTGTCATTCCTTCTCGCTTTCCACTTTTTTGGTTCTGTTTGGTTTGTAGTATTTTTTTTTTTAACTGTAAAATATTTTATTAAATCTATTCTACCTTGCTATGAAGTTTTTGACAATTATATTAAGAAAGATGAAACATTAATAAAACTAAGAGCTCCAGGAGGTTTTGAACACATTAACACTTAATTTAGCAATTGAAACTTGAAACTATCACCTTACTTACTTGTCATAATAAAAAATAATTTTTACAAAATAGGTAGTGCAGGGAGTTGTGTTGTGACACAGAACTATAAGGGCTGAATGGGAGAAGCCCATAAAATTAGAATAAATATCCTGATTATTTTATTTGTCTATTCAGCTTTTCCTGCTTCCCCCTGAATGCCCTGGATAGTACAGCTCTAATCACTGAGGTAATTTTGGCTAAATATATTTTGCTTTTTTAAGGTGTAGGATAAAGGGCAAATATTATAACTTTTCTTATGCTTTGATTAACTATGTAAAAATAGGGCAACAAATCTTTTGCACTTTAGTACAGATGCACAGGAATCTTGTGGCTATTAATTTGAAAACCCACAATATGCAGTATTTCATTATTCTAAGCCCAAACTAAGCCAAGCTGCACTCAAAAGAATTATTGTCATAAGATATAAAAATCCCCACTTCATATTAAAGTCAGTGTATATTCCTGAAAATCAATTAGCTAAATGTGAGATTCATAATTTAAACTCTTTCAAATGTTGCCTTTAGAATTACTAGACTTGTATGTCTTGACTTTTACACATGACGTTAGACTAATCACCGAGTGCCAATATCATAGATCAGGTGATATTAAGCATCAACCTTTTCCAAGACTGGTCTAATTTAGCCCTTTCATTTAATTTAGCCCTTTGTTTTTTGTGTTGTTAATACCTTTAGTCTTATCAACCATCAAATGAATTGATGATGGTGTGATTTTCAGTTAAATAAAGTTGGGAAAAAATAGCTTCTGATTATAGACTAGGTGGCCTGATCTAGTGCCTGTTAATTAATTCAGGGAAAATCTTCAGATTTATTTTTCTTTGAGCCACTAGGACACTACGAGTTCATGAATACTGTAAATGGTTTCTCTAGTCACTTAACACAAGTCGGAAGCATCTCCATTTCAACATTTTAAATTCAAATTGAAACAATTGTATACCCAGAGTATGTGATACCTTCAGTTAAAAAAATTATTTGGCAAATAATTACATATTGGGTTGGTCATTCTTACATAGTTTGTTTTTTTAAAAAATAAGAGTACTTACTATAGTCTTTTTGGGAGAAAAATGAATGTATATTTACAGAACAGTTTAAAATTACAAAATAAATTATGAAGGCTGTAAAAGACGGTATTATGCACCCATACATATGCACATGAGTTACATTGTGAGGGAAACTTTGCATTTCTCTCTCGCAGTTTACCCACTCGTGTCGCTACTCGTATTTGTGCCAGAAGCACATTTGCATGTCGGCAATAAGGGCTGCTTTTTATACCTTCTCTGGTTTAAACACTGTTGTGGTTTAGCGCAGGTTGGCAGCTGTGACCCACATGGCTTCTTTGCTCGCTTCCCCTCAGTGGGATGGAGAGAATTGGAAAGGTAAAAGTGAGAAATCTCGTGGGCTGAATTAAGGGCAACTCAAAAGATGAAACAAAAGCTGTGCACACAAGCAAAGCAAAGCAAGCAATTCATTCACCACTTCCCATGGGCAGGCAGGTGTTCGGCCATCTCCAGGAGAGCAGGGCCTCATCCCACAGAACAGTTACTTGGGAAGATAAACTCTGTAAGTCTGAACATCTCCCCTTACTTCTTCCTCCAGCTTTATATGCTGAGTGTGACACCACGTGTTATGGAATATCCCTTCGTCAGTCAGGTTCAGCTGTCCTGGCAGTGTCTTCTCCCAATTTCTTGTGCACCTGCAGCGTCCTCACCGGTGGGGAGGTGTAGCTAAGCAGAAAAGGGTGTGGCTCTGTGTAAACACTGCTGAGCAATGGGTTAAACATCCCTCTGTAATCAACACTGTTTTGCTCACAAACCAAAAAACATATGAGCTGCTGTGAAGAAAATCGTCTCATCCAACCAAAACCAGTACAATATACAATTTAATAACGACTAACAAAAAAAGTGTCTGTGAGAACGAGAACCCAAGAGCAGTTTTGAATAACCACACTCTCCACATCTGCATTTTCTCAGGACAAGTCAGAGGTCATGCCCACCAGCAAGTATTCGAAAAATAGGGCAAAATTTTTGCCAATTTTGCTGTATCTTAGTACTAGAAGAGTTCTGTCTGTTTATAATGTGGAGGTTTTATATTTGCTATCAGAACAGTTTTACGTCCATTCCATACAGAAAGCAAGTTAAAAAAAAGACATTTATAACTTGTTTGCTCATTATTTATAAACATGAATACCTTCAAGGTAGTACAAGGAGGAAAAGTAAAAGGGAGGGAGGAAAAAGGAACAAAGAAGAAAAGAAAAAGGGAGGAAGAGTTATTTTTTCCTAGTGTCATGTAAGTCACTATAAAATTTACAGAGGAATTAGTGCTATCTGTGTCCTTATTTAAAACCTTCTGTAAAAAATATGTTTTACTGCATCAATCAAATAGTATTATTGTGATTTTGTTACGGACATTCTAATATTCTATAATACCCACCTTCCTGTAATGTATAATTATGCAAGAGTAAATTCAGGTACTGTATAGATCAAAATGCTTTGCTTCTTGGAATGGTCTTTAAAATAAACTGAGGTTTTAAAATAAACTAATATCAAAATATATTTATGCATTTAAGTGAAATGATTTTGACTTATTTAGCATTTGTCTGGTCAATAAAGAAAACAAAAATAAAAATATTATTTCCATCTACTTCATTTTTTCTGTGCTAGAGAACTTCAACCAGATTTAGAAAAACTTTTTGGTAGTTAAACCTGAAATTGGCTAGTTCTGAGCTAGACAATTAAAATATAGAAATCCAAACATCACACCCCAGTAGCTGCCTAGACATGCTTTATTTAATCTGAAAGCCGTTTAAATACTCCCAAGACCCTAAGCTGCTATCAAAGCACACAGGACACATACAAACACTGCATCTTTACAAAATGGAATAACAGCTGTTTTCTTACTTAAAAATTATAAAATGTTACTGTTTATGCAATACTATTATTAAAACCACTTATCCCCAGAAATAAAAATTCTGTTTAATACACCCACTCAATATCAAGCAATGGAAAACCACATTTTCCCTGCAACCAATCAGCTAGAATTTGGTGTGCATGATGGACAGACATAGTGACAAAAGAAAGAAAGATTTTTAAAGGGATTTTTGTTCAGGCTGAACCACTTCCAGGCTAGGGCTTTAAGGGAGAAATTGAAGTGCCCAAATTTAGATATCTACTTCTATTTGAATCATCAAGTATCTGAGATCACTCCACTGTCCCTGACATAGGAACTTAAGAAGACCCACAGTCTGCCTGTTGTGCAGGCAGGACATAATTGTGTCTAAAATGACACTAGAGAAACATGCTTAAGCAGTCAAATCATGCTCCAACAGGACAGAACATTTGACTCTTATGAATTTGTGGTGTTTCTTTTGGCCAGAACTCAGTCAACATGTAAAAGAGAAGATTTTCAGCATTTGAAGGTTCTATAAGTCTTTACATGAACTGCAATTAAGCATTTTCCAAAATCTTTTCATTTCCATTTCAGATCATTTGCAGCACATTATAAAGAATGTGTAATTAATAAATTATTAAGGTTTATCATGTATAAATAATAAATACTACATTATTTTGATCCTAAATCAGCATTGTTGCATTATTAAAAGGTCATCAAAAAGGCAGTATTATGAAACACATTTTAAACCCTGATTGTCATGTAACTTATTTGTTCATAAATCATATACAATGGGTTACAGCCCAATGGAGCTGTAAAACGCAGGAAAACATCTCAGAATGACAAATATATCCCAGCAAGGTTTGTGGCTCAATTTTACATGAACAGTTTATCAAATTTAAGTTTGATACATTTACAGATAAACCAAACATAGATAAATTTGTACTGCTAAACAGGTGGAAGCCAGGGATTTGAAGACCCAAACTGTAGATCTGTTTTAGACATAGCTAGTTGGAGGATTTCAAACCAGGGCCAGTTCAAACCAGAATGACTAGAAGATGCTTGCACAATAAGGAATCCTGGGTTTAGGTCGCACTTCCTAAGCTGTTTTTAGGCTTACAGATAAGTCATGTGATGTTTGACTGTCTTAAAAACTTAGTGCCAGAAGTTCATTAATGTGTTTTATGATGCAGTAAATTATGTTAATATTCCCTATTCTGAGCCATAACCCAGTCAATAAGTTGCAGGGAGAAGTCTCATAATCACTAGCCCTTGTTCTCATGGGAGACTTCAATTTCCAAGATGTCTGCTGGAAATGGAACACAGCAGAGAGAAAACAGTCAGGGTGATTCCTGAAGTGTGTGGGAGATAACTTCCTGACACAGCTGGTGACTGAACCAGCTAGGATAGATGCCCTACTGGACCTGTTGTTTGCAAACATAGACGGGCTTGTGAGTGATATGATGGCTGGGGGCTTTCTTGGGCACAGCGATCATGACATTACAAAGTTTTCAGTTCTTCGAGGGGTGCCAGCAGAACTTCTTCCTTTGACTTCTGGCAGGCAGACTTCAGCCTGCTTAGGGTACTGGTTGAAAGGGTTCGTTGGGGGACAGTTCTGAAGGGCAAAGGAGATTGAAAGGCTAAATATTTTTCAAGAAGGGCATTCTAAAGATGCAAAATTGTCCAAAAAAACATCACAAATGAGCAAATGCATATGACTAACCTTTTGGTCTCTAAACCTGATAGGAAAATTTATTATCTTGAAATTCTAACTTTTTTAGATTACAGGGAAACAATATAATGCATCTGGAAAAAAAAGTTAATTGATTCAGAAGTCAATCCCGAAGTACCAGACTTAATCCTTAGGTCAGTCCAACTACTCTGCTGAATGTTTCCCATGCATTTTAGATCTGTTAATTTTCAAATTTTTAAAAGTTCTACTGTTAATCCGTGTTAACCTACCTGCTTAACAAATAATCAATATTGTATTAATTGGAGTAAATTTTTGATCCTAGAAGTTTCCTTAGTTTAACTTCATATTAGCCTCCTATCTGACCTGCAGAACACAGCAAGTCAGATTCTGTTTAATTTAGAGAGCAGCATCTTGAGAACAGATTGCTTGTAAAGTTTCATTGACATTTATGTAAACCAACCACTTAATAACAATGTAAATTATTCTATGAAATTGCAAACATTTCTTAGGAAATGGTTTGTACCTTCATTTCTCATTAATTTAATTTTATCTGGGCAGCCTGTTAGTTTAAGATTAGAAGGTTTCATGAAACAGTTACAAGAACATGCATCTTGCTTTCTACGAGAAGCTGGTGAGCAGTTTCAGGATTCATTAATATCAGCTAATAGCATAAAAATGCTTCTGGACACCAACTACTTTATACCTTTCAGCAGAAGTACCAATATACTAATGGAAAAGTTGGTTTTTTTAATTAAAAAAAGTTTAAAAAATACAAGTGTCCTGGTTTCAGCCAAGACAGGCTTCATTTTTTGCAGTAGCTGAGAGGCAGTGGCTGAGAGGGTGTGCCTAGACGCCAGATGTTTTTCAATACATCACAT
This sequence comes from Origma solitaria, assembly GCA_013397895.1. Classification (NCBI taxonomy): domain Eukaryota; kingdom Metazoa; phylum Chordata; class Aves; order Passeriformes; family Acanthizidae; genus Origma; species Origma solitaria. The sequence goes on from VZRL01006557.1 coordinate 607,555, forward strand.
CATCATTGGAGATGGGAGAAGAGATTCTCCCTTCTGAGGAGAAGGGTGTTCCTTGTGGCAGAGAAACTTGGAGGGAGGAATGGTGTGGTATTGTTTATTGCTGGGTTTATATCTGTGTAAAGTGTTTCTTTGTCTTATGCCTTTTCTTAAGAATATTGTTGCTGCTACTGATTGTTTTCTTATCTCATTGCTGTTTCCTGCAAATTATTCTTATCTCAACTCCTGGTCTTTGCCTTTTGTGCTTCCAGTTAGAGGGGGAGGGGAAGTGAGTACTGGTATGGTTTCAGCAGGAGTACTAAATTGGAGAATACCATTCTTAAACCATGACGGCAGGAAAGGGAGTTATATCACTCAGACAATTCCTTTTAGAGTGTTTCTTAATTAAAGTATTAGAGTGAAAAATCTCTCTTATTTTAACCTTTTATATATCCTCAGTGCATTAGGGTGAAATAAAAGCTCTTTAATGCTGTGCAACTTATATCTAGGTTACTAAATTAGCCACTTAATTTAGATGTCCCTGTGCTTACAAAATATGTGCATTAATTGTATAGGCACTGGAAAGTGTTAGGGACTTCTGATGGCCTCCTGGGGACAGTTTGGAATGTGAGGGTTTTTCCAGCCATTGAATAGGAAAACTAGACGTTTCAGTGGAAAGTTTAAATGCTTGTACACATTTAGTGAGGAACCAAATAGAAATGGCCTAGGAGAATATCTGACTGTGTGTCTGTTCTATGAGTCACATCTGATTATAGAGTCAGCTAGGGTTTTAGATTTCAGAACATTTGCAAATAAGGTCTAATACATTTTTTTTTCCCTGCTTGTCAAAATAGCTCCCAGAAGTATAAAATTTGGACTGAAAGTTCCCTTCTTCCAGAAGGTGTATGAATCCATTTCCCTTTATTTTACAACAGTTCTTCAAATATTAGACTATGTGATACCCAAGGACATGACAATCTTCAGCCTTAAATTCAAGCTAAGCTACAAAGGAGAAAGTGCAACTTAAAAGTTTCAGAACTCAAGCAAGAAATGTAGAAGGTTGTCTTGTCTCAGCAGGTATATTTGTCTAGCATTTACGTGAGAAAGGAAAGTGTATGGACTTCGGAAACAAAGACAGGCAACATTGGAGGACTACGGAGATGCTGTTTGCCACTGTAGGGAGAAAACTTGTGCAGCCCAACTTTGACTCTTTAAAATATGTTCTTTATTTGACAGGAGAAAGATATTTCATCTTTTATTATCAGCTAAGTTTTTTAGCACTATACTTTATGGCTATATGTCTATTAAAAAAACATTTACTGTCCTTGAGATGAATTGGCACAGTTCAGCTTGCAACCTAGGTTTGATAATTTAGACAGCTGACCTATTTTTGCACAAAAACTGAGTACCCAAGAATTGTTTGTAAGAATAATCATTTACAGAGGATACAATAATTCCTGAGGGATTTTTATTAGTTAGTTAGCATTGATGACCTTATGCCAGTAGTTATACAAAGCTGTAACCTTGCTGAATTTATTACAATCCATGTGCTCTGTCTAGGCTGTTTCATCTTACCATTGTAACCCTAAATAAAACATTTTCCTTTCAAATAACGTTTTTAGACTTCTGGGGTGCCTTTTGGTTTATTTGCTTGTGTATTATTTGCTATCCTTTTACTCCCTAAGCCTGTTAATTGTATCTCTCATCTGCAGGCCATTTTAAAGAAAGTATGTTTCACAAACAGTAAAGTTATATTAGCTACCTCAACTTTAGGATGGTTAAGGTATAAGGACTTAAAGAATTCAGTTCCCTATCTCAAAACACTGTCAAGGCCACAGAAGGAACACTCCATAAACTAAATCACTGAAGTGGTAAGCACAGAAGGGAGAAATTTGCAACAGGAAGGTGCAAATTCCAGGCCTGGCAAGGCAGATCTGGATATCCTCCTAGTTAATGCATCCAAACAAAAATTCCTGCCATGGAAGTCTATGGGAAAGGAAGAAATTGCTTATAGACATGCCCTCCCAAGATATGACAATGGCATTTATACACCGTGTATACCCAAAACTTGGACTGTATAAAGGCAATACCTGTAGAAAGATGACTCTGGGAGCCCCAACACAGAGAAGAAGAGGGGGAAGAAGGATCTGCAGGACACTGCAGGATACACTCAGTGGTGGTGACTGTCTTACTCTCTTTCTCTATTTCTCTCTCTCGTCTCATTTACTGTTAAATAAAATATGTATTATTGACTTTGGCATATGGTGTCATTTTCACCTTATTTCAGGCAGAAGCATTTCATAATAATCATAAGAAAAGGCTGAAAATAATTAAGCTTTCCTTTTTCTAGTACATAAAAAAAAAAAAAAAACAGAAACAATAGAGACCTTTTGTGCAGAAAAAGTACAAAAGATGCAAGAGTGCATGTGCAACTTTGAGAATAGTATTACAATCAGACTTCTACTGGAGAAATAAGTTCTATGAATTTCTGCACAGCTTCACAGGTTCATCTTACTTTCTTTGCACTTTTCATCAAATAGTAATCATGGAGGTAGTCAGGAAAACAGTCATCCCAATGAGAATCGAATCAAAGTGCAGATGCCTATCAGCTCTATCTGCTAGATGCAAAAGCAGATATTTATATCTATTAATATATATATGTAAAAAAAAATAAATTAAAAAGCCCTGACACACCCGTATGTATTTTATACAATAGGTAAACTTTGTTTTGATTCTTTGTTGTGTAATATTTTGAAACAAGATAATATACTCAAGAACTAGTAAATAATCCATTATAATTAATAATATTTTAAAAGGAGCACCAGAAACCCCTCACAACCCCATAATCATTTACACGTTATATATGCTTAGTAAAACAATGTGTCAAGTAGAATTACTGCATTCTGAAATTTGCTGGTTTGAGTTCAGATTTTAAAAAAGTGACTTAATTTGTTCTGTGAGCTGTGACATGACGTAAAAGTGTATTTTGATGCAATGAAAATAATTAAACAATGTACATGTTGATCAGTGGAGTATCTGACCTGTTTTTAACTTGGAATTCTCAATTGCTGCTGCTAATTACTTATATACTAAAAGCTAAACATTTCTTTCCTATTTTCTAAGCATTAAAAACAGTGAAGATACTTGAAAATACTATTATCTGCATGTGTTTATAGGTTTTGGTTTTTTTTCCTTTATATAATCAGTTAAAAGAATTTAAAAATTTAGAAATCTTTTCTTTGAGAATGTTGAGTCATTTATCACTATTATCTGGGAGTTGTCCTTAGCTGCTTTCTTATTTATCTGTAGAAATTTTAACAAAAAATTTAATGATTCCTATAACTGAGTGAATTAATCCAAGAAATCAAAGGCATTAAAAGTAAGATTCAAAAACCTTACTCAATTCTGTAAAATTCCATTTAAGTTAAAAGCAAAATAGTTTGCAGTTCATGGGTACATTTGCACTTGCTGTACATATATATATCAGTAAAGAGCCAATTAAGGAAATCTGTACACCCTCAAACAATTTATTGAAACTAAGTTTTTTTTTTCTATAAAAAATGACTTTGTAATATAGATTCACATCGAATATGGTGCAAAGAGATGAATTCTTAGCATATATTAATAGAAATTATTTGGATACTTTACCTTAATAGCTATAATTACACCCCTAAATACCTCTGAATTTAGTCTTTAATAATGTAATTTGATCTTTTGTCTTCCTTAATTTTTAAGTACATTTGAATAGACATTTTTTGAAAATTTTTTGGCACTCATTATTTTAAAGATTTTTTTTTAGTTGATTACTAGTGGTAACACTACTGAATAGTATTGACAAATGTTGCTTTCAGTAAGATTAGTACTCTTCTGCCAAAATTTTTTTTATCTCTAAATTCCAGCTGCATCTGCACACCTGAAAGCATTCTATCTGTCTGGTTTTGTGCTGGGGAGTCTGGCAGGATGATGAGACCCCACAGGGTGCATGTTCCATTGTACCTTTTCTGGAAGGCATTCCTTCAGTAAAACTTCCTTGGTACTTTCCTTAGAAACATTAAGCTGAAGCCCCATACAGCAAAGTATGAAATAACAGCTCTGTTTTCTCTCTGCTGATGGATGGTGAGTGACAAGGCTAGACCAGTGACAAGGCTTAGCAATTGCTAGGAAAAATACTGGTTAGCCCATGCAAAATCATGTCAGGGAGCATGGACTGGGCCACTATCTGAGCCTGTTTTGTGAACTGGTTTCATTGCAGTCTTCCTGCAGAGACCCAGTCTTACACTGGAAGCAAAGAAATATTCTGTACACACTTACGAAAAGCAAAATTTATGAGAAAATTGCCTTTTTGCCCAAATATCTATGACTGTTATCTTGTCTTTTTCCCTCCAATCCCAAATAAAGGGAGGCAGGCATCTCACCTCTTATTACAGAAAAAATCTAACATTTCTAAAAGAACAGTCTTATTTGCTTCAAGGTAATTATTTGCTGAAAGAAAATCTAGATATCATCTGAGATTATTTTAAAAATCAAACTTCTGTATGTAGCCTAATGGTGCTGTAATGATTGAGAATATCACCTCTTTGTTTTTTAATGATAAAAGCTATTTAAAACTTCTAAGAACACTAAGTTGAAAGAAATTTTTAAGGACTTGAAAAACCCTGTTAGAATGTGACAGTTTTCTCTTGTGTCGGCAAAACCAGCTTTTTATGCTGTAACCTCTTCTTATTGTTTTAAGATACTTTCTTTCCCTGGAGTGTTAAGCTTTTCAGAACCATCCGCTAGTCCATATCTAATTATGGCAGACTTGCAAAATACATGCAATAAGAAAATAAGACACAGCTGAAATAGCTTTAAAGAGATAAACAAGATGTGTAACAATTTTTTCAGACTGGGTAGAAAACAAGCAAAGGAGAATAAAAGACTTAGACATATTCAAACTCAGAAGAATTCCCTGTAATAAAGCAAAATTAGATTTTCCAGAATTATTTGTGAGGAGTAGATCCATGCTTCGATTCCTGGAACCCTTACATATGCAGAGATTGAAATTCACTATGAATACTGAAATAACAGAAAATTCATGAATTACATTAGCTCATCAAGCCTTCAAAAGGCATTTTTGAGAATTTTTAGAATTAACAAAATCCCTGAAAATTGATTTCACATATGTTGTTTAGTTGTACAGACACAGCAGTTATTATTATGCATTAAAAGCAACCTGGAAATTCCTCATTAACGTTTCTTTCTCTGAGAACTTTTCAGTTAAAAAGTTAACCCATGCTCTTTTCCTTAGCTCTGTAAGTCCATAGGACAATTCAATTGAGAAGGTACCTCAGGAGGTTTGTTTTTCACCCTCCTGCTCAAGGAAGGGGCAGCTCTGAGATAAGACCAAGTTGTTCAGTGTTTTGTCCAGTTGGATCTTGAAAATGACCAACTTTCTTGAGGCAACATGCTCCACTGATTGACTGTTTTCAAGGTGAAATAGTGTTTTTATTCTTTGCCCATTGCCTCTCATCTTCCCACCATGCATCAATGTGAAGGGCCTGGCTCTGGCTCCTTGCTGGCCTTTGGTGTTAGAAAACACTGTATTTACAGATAGATTATAAGAATATTTTATACTGGCTCAACACATGATTAAAATTGTAGATTCAATTCTCTTTACATTCCCACTTATTCCCAATAAGTCTTTAAGTTTTTGACTCAGAAATTCAGAATATTTTTATCTAATACAGATGTATAAATATCTTCTTGGAAGACAAAAATAGCTTTCTGAAACTGTTAATGCAATTGTATTAAACACCTTTTATTCATAAAGTCAAGATTTTTTTTCTCTAACTTTGTAGAATCATAGAATAATTGTTTGAGTTAGAAGGGATCAAAGACTTTCTAGTTTCCATACCCCTGCCATGGGTAGGGATGTCACCCACTAAATCAGGTTGCCGAGTGCCCCATCCAACCTGGCCTTGACATCCATTCTAACTAGTTTAGACAAAGATTTCAGTTTTAACACAGACAATGTTATTTTTTTTTTTAAACAATGACTTGAACTTTTTAGCTTCAGATCAAAAGACAAAGTGTGTATGCAGGGAGTTAAGAATTTTTTTAATATCAAAAGTACGTGATATCAAATGTGGTCAAAACCCTGTGACTCTAATAGGACTAAGAACCGGTATATTACCTTGTTGATTTTTTTCTTTCTAATCTCGACCTTCTTACCTATTTATTGAGTTCAAATTATTTAGCAATTAAAGGCCTTCATGGATAAATATAATTTCTTCCTGGTTAATTGCAGTAGTAATGCTAAAATGACAGAGAAAGGAGTCTGCAGGCTTCCATTGTGTCTTGCACAAAACATGTTAAATTATATTATTAACATATAAATAATTTAAAGGAATATTTTGGGGCCCTGGGCAGCAGGGGGTGTGCAACAATTTTAAGGTCCGTTTCATCCCAAGCCTCTCTGTGACTCTATGATGATTCTACATTAGCAAGTATTGTTTTTCTCACTGGACAGACTTACAGCTTTTGGAATGACTTACAGCTTAAAAGTACATTACACAGTCTCAGTAATTTTCAAGTATTCAAGTGAACCAAGATATCCTGTTGTATTGGGTCTGTCTGAGACAGAGTTCATTGTCCCATGGCAGCCCTCACAGTGCTGTGCTGTGCCCTGGTAGCTGGAAAGGTGCTGAGAGCACCTCAGTGCTTTGGCTCCTGCTGAGCAGGGCTGGCACAGCATGGGTGCTGGCTCTGAACATTTCCTCCTGCCCCCATTAAGGGCTGGGGGTGGGCAAAATCCTGGGAGGGGACACAACTCGATCAGCTCACCCAAATTAAACAATGGGGTGTTCCATGTTCTATGAGGTCAGCTGGGACATAAAAACTAAGGGAGGAGGAACGGGGTGCATTTGTTATCCTACAATGTTTGCCTTCCTGAGCACCTGCTACATTTGATGAAGCCCTGCTTCCTGTGAAGTGGCTGAACTTTGGTAACTGATGGGAAGTAGAGATTAACTTTTCCCCTTTGCTTAAGCAAACTTTCCCTTTTTTTTTTTTTTTTTTTTCTTTAGTGAACTACCTTATCTCAACCTATCAGGTTTTTTCCATCTTATTTTTCCCCCCTGTCCCACTGGGAAGGGGAGTGATAGAGCATCTTGGTGGGAACCTGGTGCCCACCCAAGGTCAACCCACTACACATGTTTATTGTCTTTCTCTTTTGAAAGGTTTCACAACAATTTATGGCTACATTAGTAGAGGGCATACTGCTGTCTTGGCATCTGAACTCCTCCAAAGATAAAAAATACTAATTGTTTCTTTATAACTTTTCTACCATCAGTAGGTCATTTTAGAATGTGAGGGATCACCCTTTTTGAATATCAGTGTCAATATCCTGATGTATGAAAGAAAGTTATTCCACAGGCATTCCCTCATTAATTCAGGCAGGTCATTATTTTCCATTTCTATTTCTGTAACCTGATGAGCTTCTCTGAAGGCTCTGTGGCTGCAGTGAATGTGCTCTGTGAATATCAATGTCTGCTAAATCTTGAAGGATGCTACTGGGTACAATTAATATCAGAAATGTTTTACATATATCTCCATGTCAACCATCCTGCTTAAATAGACTCTTATTTCATAGTTGTTAGTTTTACTTGTATATGTTATAGTTTTGAAGTAATACATCATGTAACTATAATCTTTGTTTAGTGAACTGCAGCACAAACACAAGTAACTCAATAAGTAGAAGGCAGTGTCCTCTTGGCTGACTGTTTTGTTATTGTAAGGAATATTGTTTTGTTATTTCATACCCATACACACAAAAGACTTAAAATTCTGTTTTTTTCTGTAATTTGTCACAATTAAGAAGATATCTATATTTAAAATAGTTATCGTAGACTCCCCTAATACTCAAGGGAGAGAGGAAATAGGCATATCTAGAGTGAAATTCATCTGGTCTGTTACAAATGTCTACATTACAGGGAGAAGGCTATCATGCTCTTTTAAAGCTCACTATTTAAGGGTGTGGACTGAGATAATGTTGCAATGTAAATGTCTCCATAGAGAGCATATACACATGGCCAGATGAAAACTGAAATATCTGAGATAGCTGCAAAGTGCTGCTGCATTTTTTCCTTTGAAGAAAAGTTAATACTCATTTAGCGTAATAATAATAAAAAAGCGACTGTTTCTACTTGTTTAACCCTAAGTTAAAGCGAAGAATTTATAGTGCACAAATTGGATTTAACAGGAGCTAAGGAAAGCTTGCCACATGAGCTTAAGTCTGAATGTGCCGTAGTGATACAACATATTTACTTCCTTATACATTCAAGTAGTAGCAAATAATCTGGCTGCCTCAATATAGAGCTCAGAGGGTAAAACGTAGAAGAACAAACAAAAAACGTGCTTCAAGAATTAATAGGCACATGAAACTGTGATAGAAATTGAAGCCCATTCAAATATACGTTTGCCTTTGTATCAACTGGTCTTGTGTTGCCTGTAAGGAACTGCTTCATGGTCAAATCTGCTGGTAGTCACACTGTAGTCTGCTGTGCTGAATGGCAGGCAATATTCAGGAGAACTGCCTGCTGTGTTTTAAAGGGTTTTAAAGAGCAGACAGGCTTCGATATTCTGTGACCGACCTAGTCAAATCCACTAGCATCACTTATTTTGGTAACGCATCATGAACCCATGTGGACACACAAGATATTTCCATTGATGTCACCTAGTTTTAAAGCACATGAAATTTGTAAATAACTCCATGTAATGTCTCCTAGAAAAGCAATATAGAGGTGTGCACCCAAGTGCTTTTAGCTGACCACACTTCAGATTTATGTTAAGATGGGCCAGAAAAATTATGAAATAAGTAGACTACATTGGGTTATTTTATTGATACAATAATACCATATTACAAATTTAAAATAATAGGAATTAATAAAAATTGATTTGATGAGATGACAAGATTTAGATTTTGCAAAGTTTGTTGGGAAAATGAAGCATTTGTCTGGAAACAAAGAAAAAGAAAAAAAAATTCCTAATTCAGTATAATAAGCTATTAATAATGAGAGTAAACAAGAAAGAAATAGGAGGACAATTCAAATATTTGATTGATATTTGATTTGATAGGTATATTAAAAAGTAGTCTTTTCACTTCTTCATTATCTTTAAAATTTCCCCATATAAATTCTGTAAAGAAAGGTCAGTTATCTTCACACGTAGCAAGGAACAAATTAGAGATTACGTTAAATGTTGATGTTGGAAGACAGGGCATTTTAAGAGAATGAAACATTCTTTTGGAACTATTATTAGGTAACTAGGCCATTTGCAGTTGCTAAGGAACTTGTCTGGCATTCTTTTGTGAACTGGTAAAAATAATAGGTGGGAGCTGTTCACAAAAGAAAACCAGACCAGTTCCTCAATAACTATGAACAAACACAAAGACCCTAATGTTTTTCTAACTTTCTTCAGGCTTATATATCTAGTTTATACAAATATCTGAATATATAACACGGATCAACTACTTTTAGAAAAAAAGAAAATATGTACTTGTATAGGATACTTGGTAAAGGGGACAAACAAAAAAACAAGAGTAACACGTCCAACAGTCTTTCGAGAAACTAATCCACTAGACTGAAGATATGGAGATAAAAAGAGAACAGTTTTGATAGAGAATTATCAAAAACTATCAATATCTATTAAAAACATTTTAAAATTATAAAAAATGTAGAAAGATATTGACTGAAGAAACTGCAAAAGGTATGAAAGCAAAGAGGGAACCTGAGCCTTTATTTGGATGACATAACTAGGAAAAGTTTCTAATTTTTGTTAATGACATCCAAGTAGATGTGCATTACAAATCCAGACAAAAGGTGAAAACAAACATGTAGCTAAATGTCCTTAGACAAGATCTTCTTGATAAGCTATACTGGATCTGTTTCTGGATTTTGCTGAAAGGTATTAGTGTTGAAAATAAATATTTATCTTCAAAATCACTCACATATTTCTGAAAGTTCACCTGTGGATTACTAGATCTCCCTAGAAAGATGGGGCATATTGCTGCCATACACCAGCTGCAGATAAACATAAAAGAATTTTAGATGGTGTCTGAAACAGTGTTCGAACTGCTTTAGGCAATATGCATGCTGCTGTTACTTTCAGAATGTGATAGTAGCTATTTGCCATGTATGGAAGGCTGGTGATGTTCCTTTGTTAAAAAAATATGTTCATTTGCTCATGGAGCAAAGCGTTCTGTGCTTTTAATGGCTCTGTCATGAAGGTGGTCAGAGTAGACAAAGGACAGAGTGGAATTTGTTCAATATATGGCGTGCTCCTTTGGGCAAAATTGGGTATTTTTGGATTTAGTTGTAGTTTTTTTTCTGGTTGGTTATGGGTTGTTTTTTTTTTTTTTTCTGTTTGGAATCAGACTAGTATCCTGATTCTCTTCTCAGCTTAACTCTTCACCAGTATTATGTTTCTGACAGATTTATTTCTGTACTGTGTTTCACTGTAGGGGTTAGCTAGGCTTAGAAAATAGCCTGATTTTTAAAAAAAAAATTCACTGAGGTTGATGAATTATTATACCTTTTGGGGTGAAACTTACTGTGCCAGTTTTCCTGGTTCCATGTCACTATCTAGGAGTGAGGAGATGATTAACTATACTTCTTGTTTCTCCCTCAGCTCAGGATGGACCATTTTTACTGGATGACGGGGGGTGAGAAGAAAAGATGGCTTTTCTTGACACGTTTGCAGAGAGTGAGTTTCCCAGAAGTCAGGAACATAAAACAGATGTGAGACAGATCTCAAAGAGGTTGGTTATTTTGTGAAAAAATGCGGAATGTGAATTTCTTCCTCTTTTACCTTTATAAAAAAAATCCATTTGTGATAATACTTTAAAAATTTATATTTCATACACAGATAAGAATATGCTACCATATTAATGCTCCCATATTTGACATCACAGTATTTTACATATAGTGTATGCAAAATATATGTAGACTTATCTTCATGTTTGAATATTCACTTTGTATTAATTTTACTGTGCATATTTTGTATTTACTTTTGTGCTTTTCTAAATTAATATCTCTTTGAATGTATTTTTATGGCAAATGGTAAATTTTACGTGAATGTCCACCATTTTCAACTCCTGACATACAAGTGCAAGCACCAGGTTTTTGTAAGTTATTGATGAGTTCAAATTTTGAGTAAATAATTATAGTGGGTTAAAAGCAAATAAGATTTGTTCACTGACAGAAAACCGTATTTTTGCAGCAGGGGAGACAAATCTGTTAGCCTGGTGACAGAAATTTCTGTAAAATCACAAACTGCATCTGACTGTGAAAAGAAAAATATGTGGTGGCTTTTTTGTTTTCCCCTGCCCTCAGAAAGTAACATGGGAAGATGATAGAGGAAGCCTATGAAACAATGCATTTTATATGTCATAAATGCCAAATACTACCTGTCCTTCAAGTACTAGACGCATAAGTAGTTATTTTCATGATGCTGGAAAATCCCATTCAATGCTGGAGAAAAAAAAAAGGCAGTTTTGAAGACAGTGATGGGGAGCCAAGGAATTTACACAGCAGGTATTACATGAGTTTCAGTAAAAGGTAGCTTTTGCATAAACCCTTCAGCACAATGAAAAATATGTGGCAGCATAAACAACAGAAGCAAACCACTTTCAAAATATAGTTGCAGAACATGGAGGTAAGCTAAAAAGTCTTTAATATTGTTCTTAGGTGCTTAGGATGGAGAGAAAATAGGAGGAGTACCAACATGTTCTTTCTACATGATTTCGTGACAGATAAAACCCATTTAAGATGGTATGATAAAGGTAATGAATGATTTCCTTATGATAAGAAGTTATGTAGACTGGCGCTTCTATTCATAAAACATAATAGTGAGTATGATAAAGGTCTGCTCTGATTCCATGTGGTAATCCTTATGCCTGAAACTAGTGAAGTTCTGACTGTTTGAAATTAGTTCAAAAGTTGTCTCTTATCATTTATTGGCAGCAGCTAAATTAAGCATATAAACATAGTCAGAAAAGAGTCTGATAGTCATCATTCTAATTAGGAAACTGCTTAAAAAAACCCTAGAGATAATTTTGAAGAAAAGGTTTTGCTTTTGAAAAAAATTTATGTGCAACACTGACATATTTATGAAATGAAATCTGCAGTTTTAAATATCTCTTGAGATTGTCTCCTCTGCCCATCAAACCCATACAAAATGAAAATGGTTAGTCCCACTTTTTGGTTAGATACCAGGACCACCAATGCACTATGGGCAGAACTGACCAATGACATGATACACGATATTAAAACATTAAAATGATGTCTTATGCATCCTCTGTATATGCTCTCCAAGTGCAATTGAAAATACCTTCATTTCATGGGTGATTACTTTTTCCTGGCAGCAATTCTTATAATTCATTAAGTATAAGAATGTAGCCTGATTGCTCATGAAATATGACAACCCATAAATTATGAAATATTTACTTTTTTAGTGATTTGGTATTCAATTTCTTCGACAGGCACTTAAAAAAAATTAAGAAGCAGAAAAAGAATTTTAAGTAGACGCAAACAGAAAAATTAACTGCTAAGAGCCTTTGAGTTCGAAACTAACAAACCTGTAGTTGAAGCCTAATCACATTCTATAAAGGCTTCTAGATTGAAATTTTCTAATTGTAGGCCCCAAGTGGACCAATAGACTCGAAGTCCCTAATGGCTCCTCTGCAATGCCCTCCGTATGGCTGCATTTCCAATCCCTCCTTGGGCATTAGTCACCTGTGTTTAGGGTGTGCTCTGACATGATTCAGCTGTGCTACTTTACCTTCCTTGATTTGTTCAGCCTGGAGGAGAGTAACAGGAGATCTCATTGTGGTCTTCAACATTCTCACGAGGGGAAGCAGAGGGGAAAGTACAAATCTCTTATTTTTATCTGTTCTATCCTTAACTATTTTCAGTATTTCCCTTGTAAATAATTACTGTAATCCACAACAAGCAAAGTTACTTCTCACTAAATACTGGTCAATTAAAAGTAGCTTGTTCTAGGAAAAGTAGAAAATGCTTCTCTTCTTTTCCTTTTTCAAAATGTTTTTGGTTTTAAAGTTTTCAACACCTCTTAAGTAAGAAAAAAATAGCACACCTTTTTCTTTCCTGCAAAAATGCTTAAGTTGAAGGATTGCACATTTTTCAATGAAAGAACCGTGTGTGTTCTGATGTTGCCATAGAAAGAGAGAGAAAAACAGTTGTATTCTCCCAAGGATGGCTTCATGGCTTCACAATTTGTGTGAAGAATCATATGCTCTTTCTTCCAGGGTAACACAGGAGAATAGAGTGTGTTCTGACACCTCTTTTTGAAGGTGTCCTGCTTCTTAGTGGTATGTAATGCCCTAAATGGTATGTAATGCCTGAAATTAAATAAATGATTGCTACCTTACCTGCTGAGCACCAACTGAATGTCACTGCCACTTTATTTCTCTTACACTTACCACAGAATAGAGTTTTTTGCTAGAAAATTTTAGGAAAAAAATGTATTTCATTATTTTAGACTAAGTGGCCTTGAAAGTTTTCTCTTTAGAATTAAATTGTAACAATGGCAAGGTTTTTACCTTTTGAGATTCCCAGTCTGAGGTCTTTCAGGTTGTCAGGAAAAGATACATATACCTTAACGTATATGAAACTGCAGCATTAAAGCATTTGGGAACTGACTGACCACACTTTTCATTTTTATATTTTTAGCTTTTAATTTGCTTTCTTGACCACGTCTTCAGGATTATTATTCTATCGTAATTCTCAAAAATGTTATTTCTTACATTAACAAAATCTGACTTTTGAAAATTCAGCTCGGATGTTCTTCCTTCTTCAGTCAATGAGCTTTGTAAAAGTTATTTTGAAAATTAAAAATAAAAGAAGTTATTAATATAGACTACATATTTTATTTTTAAATTCCAATCAGAGATTATGCACAAGAATAATCATCCACTTTACAATGCATTACTTCCCATAGAGAAAAAAAGTAACACAAAGATAACAGTTCTCAGTGGTTGCCACTGAATAGTCTTATCCCCCTTAAATTGTTTTGTTGTTATTATTGGTTTTGTTTGTTTTTTTAATATATTGATACTTAAAGTTTCAACTCAACAGTTGTGGTTTTCCCTTCTTTGGATTAATTTGCTTTTTTTTTTGCCCCATAATAACACAAATTTCTCTGCTGAATCTAAATCCAGTGATATCCCAAAACTTTGAACTACGCCATTATAACATTTTCTTTAGTCCCAGATAATGACTGTAATTTCCCAAGGAAGGATAACAGCTTAAATTCTTTATACTAGGTATTATAAGAAATTCTAGAGAAGAAATTATAACACTTCAGTAGTTTTATGTAAATAATTAGACTGAGTTGTTTGTTCTTCAAAAAATATGTATCTATGATTTCATTTTTTTTGTTTTACTATCCCTACAAACTACTAACACCAAATCTGTTGCTCTAATAATTTTTTTGTTAACAGTATCTGTTTTTCCCTCAAAAAAAATGCTTGCTGCATACTGAAGCTTATTAAATTAAGTGGCAAAAATCAGTTGAATAAGAAACTGCAACATTCTCAAAATGTTTAAAGTTTGTGTTATTCACTTAATATTAAATTTATTCTTAATAGAAAAGGCTAAATATAAAATATGTCTAAATGTAAGTATTCCATACAAAGAAAATGGAAATTTAGGCTTTGAGACAAGTATTAAAATATAACTTTATACTTACTGTATATACCCCCAAGAGGGGGGTGAATATGTGGTTTAACCAAATATATAATAGAAAAATTATGCAATCAAGGAGATAATTTCAGACAGGGCAATGGGCTTGAGTTGGCTTCCACTGCATTTTCCTTCATGGTGACTTCAGACATCCAGTGTCATTGAATCATAGAAATATTTAGGTTGAAAAAGTCCTTAAGATCACCAAGGCCAGCTGTAAACCCAGCACTGCCAAGTCCACCATTAAAATGTCCCTCAGTGCCACATCTACCATCTTTTACATCCCCCCATGGTTGGTGACTCAACTGTTCCATGGGCAGCCTGTTTTAAGGCTTGACAACCATTTCAGAGAAGATCTTTTTCCTAATATCTAATCCGGACTTAAAAATTTAAAACATAAAACTCATTGCCAATTATTCTTGTCCTATTGCTTGTTATTTGGGAAATGTGACTGACCACCACCTCACTACAACTAATGTATTGCAATTTGGTACATGTGCATCATGGCTTCAGTAAAATTTTTATTACTGTTGTTCTGTTAAACCAGAATTCTTGTGTAACATCAACTATGTCCAAGTAAATAAATTTGTTATTAAACATTACATCCTCCACATGTGCCATTTCTTAAAGACCGTGGTCAGAGAGTATAAGACCCTGACACATAGTCACTTCCCTTCAGTGATAGTGTGGCTGCCCACCCTATGTTTTTGCTTTCTTAATGTCTGTCATTTTTGTAGAAAGTATACTGATACCATTGTTTGGCAGGTGGATAAAGAGTGAAACAATAGAACTCTAATTTTCTCGTGCAAACGGCTCACCTGAAAACTGTGAATATGTGAAATATTTCATATATACAACATTGATTCTTTCCTTCCCTATAAACGAGTATATACACAAGCCTCAAAGCTCAGTTTCTGGTTCATGCTTGACAGAAGCTCCACAATGCTTGACAAGGTGGATCAAAGTTATGTTTGAAAAGCAGTTGCCATATGTTTTAGCAGAATAAAGTATTTTATATTTCATTTTTGTTCAATTTATTTGGGACCATTGTAGGAAATAAACAGAATTCTAAAATTCCATGTAAAACACAGTCCCTGGTGTGATTTATGGAAGTATCTAGTGTTATTAATGTATAAATTTGCAGTAAGTGTCTGCGTGTTTATATATGCATACAACTTTTTCAGGGATAATAAACTGAAACTCTCCATTCCTAATCTGATTATCACCAGCTCAACTGATACAGTCATTTTTTGAATATTTATAAGCCTGCTTTCTCTGTGACAGAGCTGTAGCATGAGGATACACAGACATGCAGTGGACATAAATAAAAGAAAATAATTCAATGTGGGAATGGTAGTCAAAATACCTTAAAATATATATATATATATATACTTTTACTGCATTAACAATTTCCCCTACCTTTTGAAGTTTCTTTAAGAACAGACTGGTGAATCTGCTGCTCAATAAGATACCTCATCAGTGTTCAGAAAATCCTAGTAAAGATTTTGTTTATATGAATGATCAAGAGTGGAAAACCAAACCAAAAATAAAACAAACAAAAAACCCAAACAAAAAACCAAACCAAAACATTTATGGGTACATTTGCTCTCTGGTTTTTTTTTTTCTATCTATCATGGCAAGCCTTGAATACTATATTAGAGGTATATTTTAGTTCTCTCCTCAGCAAAACTACTAAACACTGCAAATGAGTACTCCAACAGGTTTTTAAGGGGCTGGCAGTCATTTCACTGCTTAGCCCTTATGAAGTCTTATTATCTCATGACAGTTTTCCTCTCCTAAGATGTTTGATATTATTTCTCTCAAACATGGAAAAACTCTAAAGGAGCAAAACAAATGTCCAAGAGAAAAAAGTCTGGAAAAAAATGCACTTATGAAAGCTTTTAGTTGATGAATAGAAAAAAACAGCCTCTCTTGTCAGATATTCTTTTTCCTTTTAAACAAACAAAGAAAACAATATTTTATTTTAAACAAATCGGGTTTGCACAACAACCCTACCAGAAATACATCTCTGTTCTATTACAGAAACCGTGTGGCAGGGGGTGCATACTGGGATTGTTTTGAGTACTGCACTGTTGTGGGATTAGAGGTGAATACAGTATTCTTTTCTAAGTGTGACTTCACTTTGAGTAGTGCCTTATAGTGATAGATACTTTACTATTACAAGGTTTATGTCTATGATTGGTAACATAGTGATGGAAAACAATATAGAGTAATTTTGTTTGTAAGCAGGAGGCACAATTTGCTTGGATAGTAATGGAATTTCCATTCCCAAATCAGTTGAGAAATGGTTCATGGCAAAGAAAGAAAAGCCAAGAAGTTGTTTTATCTCTCTGTCTACATCTGCTTGAGGCTGCTGACTGATATCCAGAAAGTTAAAATTACCAAAAGCAAGTGCAGAGGGAATACATACTCTGAACAAGCTCAGGTGTCTGAATGGCTCTGCGACAAATATCCACACTTTGCTATTTTGTGCTGTGTGCCAGAGGCTGTTTGCTTTGTCCCACATGAAAAGCTTACAGTGTTTTAGTGGTTGGACTGTAATAGGTTTCAGGTTATGGTGGACCTCGTTCAACTCTGAATCACTAGAGAAACTCTATTTATGAGTACTTGTGCCAAAAGGGATTTCTCTTGCAGTTCATTCCCCTCTTAGTGAATGGAGGAAGTGAAAAATACTTTTCACTGTGAAGTTTCTGACCTTGAGATTTAATCTAGGATGAGAGAGAAAATTCTGGTGCAAGCCATTTTTTTATTTGAATATGTATGATATATTTAATTACTTGTTTTTCTGATTAAAAATATTTTGATAGAGATGGAAAACATCTTTTCAAATCACTTGAAGAATTTAACTGAACACCAAGATATCTTTTTTATCTGTTTTTTGTTTGTTTGCTTGCTTTTTTTTGTTGTTTTGTTTTGGTGGGGGTTTTTTTGGTTTTTGGGGGGTTTTTTGTTTGTTTTATTTGGGGGGTGGTTTTGTTTGTTTTTAGGTTTTGTTATTTTTTCTTGGTTTATTTTTAAGAAAGACAGTTCCTTTTTCTATTTAGCTCCTATCCATGAGTATTTCACAAACAGATTGCACCACAAATAAGACAATTAATTGGTATTTTTAGGTCTAAATATTTTAAGAACATTAATTAGCTGTAAAAAGATAAAATGTAAATGTTGTTGCTATTTAGTTCTTCTAAATTACACAAGCAATACAAAAGTAATTGAACTGCTATTAATAGACTGTAATGGAAAGTGTACTAAAGCATTTTATTAGTGTTTAGCAAGACAATTAGATCAAGTAAATTAGATATTAACAAAATTAGTAAAAAAGCAGTATTTACAGACTGGTATCATACTTATTTACTTACAATTAATATTATCAATGTTAATTAAAGGCTTAATTAGCAGATATAAAGCATACATATGTGCCACTGGGCAGAGTCACCAGTTTGAGAAAACAGATAATGTAAATCTCAATAGAAGACTCTTGTCTGGGATTTCTGTCACATATTATTACATTTTAAGGTTATAAAACTACCAGAACTTTGAGTTCTACGTGATGTTTGCTAGCAAGCCCTTTTGAGTCAAGCTAGCCATACCCATAAATGTCTTAGTTCTAGGTTTTAACAGGTGGAAGTTCTGGATACTCCTTTGTGTATTATGTGCATCTGACTGAGACACAAATAGCTGGATGTATTCAAATGTTCCAAGGAGCTTTACCTAGGAATATTTTAAAATTACTGGAGGGTAAAAGATCTATTAGCCAGCATGATTTTTAACATAACTTTTAAAAAAGAAACATAGTAGAAAAAAAAAAAAATTATGAATTCCCAAAATTTTCTCCTGTGACAAGCACTTACAAACTTCAAAATAGATTAGCATAAATAAATTATTTCTAAGCATTAATTTGCTTACTGGTTCTTTCATAATATGCCAATAGGAAAAGAACCCTTTCCACTCTGATTCTGTGAATGGAATCCCTTTCACATTCTAGAAACTTAATTTTCTTCTGTTGCAATGTCCTCTCTTCTCCTTATGCTGCATGTGGGGGAAAAGCTTTTCAGTTAATTTTTGTTTGAAAAGTACTTGGCAGAAGAAATTTTGCATTGTTAGCATGCTTTAAGGCATGACCCAAATAAACGCGATTGGGGTAATAAAGCATAATCTGTGTAAGACTTCAAATTTTCCTGAGCTTTTCTAAAGCATATGAATCCATAATAAGAGCTTTGATTCATCATGGGGTTTCCAAGATCTAAAATTCTTTTCCCATTATCAGTATTACCAACATTCTTCTCCCTAAATTGGAGATACACAGTTTTGGCAGATGGACTATTAAATGAATAAAGATTTGACTGAATGGCCCTTTCCAAAGAGTTACAGTCAATGTCCAAGCAGAAACCAGAAATGAGTGGTGCCTCTCAAGGATCTGCACTGGTCAATATCTCCTTGGAGACCTTATTGCAGCCTTTAAGGAGGGCATGTAAGAAAGGTGAAGAGAGATTTTTTTTTTATCAGGACCTGTAGTGACAAGACAAGGAGCAAAAGTTTTAAACTCAAAAAGAGTGGGTTTGGATTGGACATAAGGAAGAAACTCTTTACTATGAGTGTGGTGTGACACTGGAAGAGGCAGCCCAGGGATATTGTGGATGCTCTGCTCTTATAAGTTCTTAAGTCAGGCTGCATGGGGCTTTGAGCAACCTGATCTAGTGGATGACATCACTTCCCATGAAAGAAGGGTTGGACTAGAAATATTTGAGGGTCCATTCCAACTCAAACCATTCTGTGATCTCATGATTCTGTGATTTCCTGCCTATGGAGGTCTAACATACCTGACATTAATATATTCATTCAATCCATATATTTAATCAATGTCACATTCCATATCTGTTTTTCTTCAAATTGATAATGTTGTATAGCCTCAGAGGCTTATAAGACAAACAAGAGTAATTATTCAGGCCTACACACTTTTTTTTTTGAAGAGAAATGTTTGTCTTAAGTCACAAAATCTGAGTAAATTTTTTTTTCTAGTAGTACTTCCTGTATGTACAAGTAAGAAAGTTAACGCTTGGAATTAATCTATATATTCAAGGTTATTTTAAAGGTTTTTACTGCACTTCACAGGAATTTCTTTCTCATTCCCCATTACCAAGAGTAGTGGACATGCGAATATTGAAACTACCTTTTAGAATGACAAAGAAGGTGTTCAACAAGATGCAAAATAATTACTAACTTAATAATATACATGATGATATATATCATTTTCTCTTCCCAGTTATTAGATGTTATGAAATATCCCTATGCAGTTCAGTTTTTCAAATAGTCTATTTTTATTCTCTTTTTTGAACAAGAAATAGGCTATCATCATATTTGGGATTTAGTCCTTTCATTTCAAGAAAAGTCAGCTTTTTGACCCTAGAAGTGTATGTTTTAATGATTGCGACACATATTTCACTGGGTTCATTTAAATTCACTGCACATTTTTTGATGCACATAGAAAAACTTCAGCATATTAATATATGTCTGGAAAATGTGTGGTTTTACCATAGTTGACTTGAGGGGCTGATTACTTTTGTAACAGTGAAGCCACCTGTGCGTTACAGTTTTGTTCCATCATCTACACAGCTATAAGATTTCCTTCAGGCTGACTCATGGTTATACCTCAGAGTAACTCATTGGCTTTTAAATTAAAGTTTGCAGAAGGTTAAGGAACTGTCTGAAGGGAAGGCTAAGAAGCTGTCTGAGAGTTTCTTTTGGTATTTTGTTTGACTTTGGATTTTGAGCAATTCAGAAGCTACATATGTGCTAATGGGGCAGAAAAAGAAAAAGAAAATCTGAGGGGTTCTGGGTTTTGGTAACTGATGAAGATTCTGATGTCTCAGAAAACTGAAACCACACTGATTCCATTTGTTTCAGAACTTCAATAAATCTGTTTCCTTTCTAGGCCACATAAATTAGTGTTTAAATATTTGTGTCAAAAGCTTAGAAATTAATAAGCGTATTTTCAGAAAATCAGCTTTTCAAATTAATAAAAAACTCTTTGAAATAATTGGCTTTAAAAATATATTTCAGTGAAACAGATACCTGAGTTCATATTCTTTTAACCCAGTTACATTTTTGCATTAATGAACAACTCTACTAGTGTGCTGTTCAGATACAAGAAGTATGATTTATAGATATGAATAAACTGCAATATAGACTCAGAAGATAAGCTGCTCTGGTTTTGCATGTGGTTTCAGCATCCTTTGGAGGATCTAACTTATCAATAGCTGTTTTGCCATTCCAGTGTTTATCAGAAACTACGCTCCAGTCCCTAAGTTGTGGTTTTGGCCCTTCCGGCCCTTCCCAGGATTTCCTCCATAGTACCAACATCACAGTAGCCAAGGTGTGGCTTCATCATCGCTGAGCAGAGGGTAAAATTCACTTCTCACAATCTGCTGATGATGCTCTTCCTGAGTGTTGAAACCCAGAGGTTCTTGACCTTTGTGGCCACAAGGGCACATTGTTGCCTTATGATAAAATTTTAGTTTACCAAGACTCCCACATCCTGCAAAGCTGCTTTCCAGTTAATTGAAAAAGCAGTTTCCATTTGGCACACAGATTTCTTCTTTCCCAGGTTAAGGATTCTACATTCCCCTTTGTTGAACTTCATGAGGTGCTTGTTAGCTCATTTCTCTGACCTGTTCAGTTAATACACCACAATAGAATCCCAAACTGAGTCCACAGTGCTCCACTTTTGTCGTAACATAACACAAACCCACTTAACTTGAGATACTTATTATGTAGGCTTCTGTACAGGAACTGTCAGACTGGACACTGCTCATAACCTGTAGAGAGAAGTACATGTAAATCATCTCATTCAGAAGTGTGCTTTTAAAACAGTGTTTGTCACTCAAGCCAAATTGTGTAAATTTCTGTCCCCTTGCTGTAAAGGTAGACTGAAACATCTAGGAGAGATGCTTACAGTTGAGTGAGATTAATGCCCAATTTCCTTCACCTTGAGAATCATTTATATCCTTTAGTTGTTCAGCCCTATCTTACATGAAGTGCACCTGTTTGGAGCCCAGTTAATCAATATGACATTCAACATTCCTTTTCAAATGAAAATGCTTAATCTGGTTCCAAAACAAAGTAGCTTAAATCCCATTTTAATTATTGCATCTTATGTCCACATACCTGTTTGCTTTGCATGTCTACACACACAAAAAATATGTGCATGCACTTCTATAAGGATATGCATATATGTGCTCTGTAATATTTTTACAAATGTTCTGGATACAGAAATTTAATGTACATTAACTAAGTTTGCCAGTGATCCTAGAAGGATCTGTGGACTCCCTGAAAGGTAGAGAGGTCATACAGAGATGTAAATAGCTAGAGAGCTGGACAATCCCTAACCATTTTAAACAAAAACAAGTTCTGAATTTGTCACCTGGGATGGAATAATCTTGGTTACACAGGCAAAATGGGGGATGAGAGGCTGGAAAAGAGCCTTGCAGAAAAAGTTTTGGGAAACTGGCTTGATGGCAAGATGAATATGGTTTAGATTTGTTTAGTCCTGCGAGTAGCAGGGATTTGGACTCAATGATCTTTATGGATACCTTCCAACTTGAGATATTCTATGAATCTTTTTTATATACATGCATGAATAAAAGTATGTATGAACAAAAGTTTGCCAAAAGATGACTGTGCATGGCCCAAAGAATATTGGATTTTAATTCCTAGTAGGTTTTGTATGTGTGTTTCCACTAAGAACCTAAAGTTATGCAGTGACCCTATTTCAACCTACAGTATAAAGGAAAAAGAAACTTTTGCACAACAAAGTGTGAGGCAAATGAAATAATAAAACCCTAAAGTTCTAATCCCAAAGGATTGAGGAAATACAGTCTATGGAAGTTACTATTTTGTATTCATAAATCCCACAGCTTAAATCTCAAAATGTCCCACATGGTTCACAGGCCATTTAGACAATCAAAAAGCCAAGTCTCAAATATGAAAAAAAAACCAAAGCAAAACAAAAAAAAACCCTAAAAAAATTCTCAGGCTTCTGTAGAACTGATTTTTCAGTCTAAAATCACAGTAGGTTTTTCTCATGCAATCAAAAGTAGTACTCGTTCTGTAAACCTTAGTTTAGGTCATTCATCAGATTCCATAAAGTATTTCATTGCCACTCTCTCTTCATAAGGTTCATAGAATGACAAAGCTCACAGCCTTATATTACTATCTTAAATCTCACTTATCACAACAACAAAAAAATGATAAATCTTTACTTTTTATTTACTGTTTAGTACTTTTTATATGACAGAATCTGGAAAATTTGAGGTAGCATATGTAGAACGAGTGAAGGAATTACCTTGTGTTCCTCAGAACATTCGAAATTTCTTTGTTGCTATTGATTGGATGATATTAAAAAAATCTGTATGGATTTGTTCAATACTTAGATGACATTTGCAATAAAACTGTCTTCATTTGGATGATATTATTCAAATCCACTTTATACTATAAGCATTTTTCTTCTTATATGCTACTAATTCATATCTTTTATTAGATTCTTTTTCCCATTTTATCACTTATCATGACTGTAGAGTACCAGAAACTAAATGCCTTGGAAAATTAACGGTACAGATGAATCTGGTTTTTAGAGCTCAGCTACTCCATCTATTCTTGAGAGTGGGACCATTGCTATTTACACTTATTTTCCTGACAGAGCTTCAACTAATTTTCAGGAAATTCCAGAAGTTATGGGGAAAAAAAAATAAATAAAAAATTGGGTCATGAAATAGAAATAAATGAAATACAGACAAACCCAAGAGCAAACTACTGTTCATATTCACACAGGACATATTTGTTAAAATCTCATACAAGCTGCAAGGACGAGTATATGAGTTAAGACAGAAATCAGATGCTTTATGCAAATTTCATGTCTATGTTCTTGACACAAATAGTATAATATTGAATTTGTTACTCAATCAAATCTTGTTAAAGATTTTTGTCAGTGTTGCATCCATGACTCCATGCTTTATATACTGCATGTTTTTCACCTCTTGCTCCAGAAATAGAGATTCCTTCTGCTTGTACATGTAGTGTTACTGTGACAGTGTGCATATGCTTAACAATTTATTTTCATAACTTTGTGAATAGAGAAATGTTATTACCCCATTTTACAAATAAAAATTATGAGAGATTAATATAATTTTTTAAAATTAACCTTGAGTGTTAGTGTGAAAGTGTTTCAAGTTACTTAGTTGTATACAGCATTCCTTTAGCCCTTTATTCACTTCACTCCTCAAGCTTCCAAATTTGGATTACTTTTCACGCTTCTTCTGCATCCTCAGTACTTCTCTCCACACCTTCTAATTTTTTTTAATTAGTTTTCTCATTGATCAGTATATAAAATCAGGTTGTGAACAGCATGAAATTAATTCTATCTAATTTTTGCCCGTACTAGCTCAATATCTAATCAGAGGCATAATTAATGAAGAAGGGTACACCTCACCAGAGGGAGATTCAAACTATCTCTCTTAAACATTTCTGTTAGAGCAATGTGAATTATACTCTAGAGTGCCTTGAACCTTAAAGAGAGCCTGAAGCTTACTTGTATTACCCTGAATACAGTAAATAAGCTCTATCTTTATCTGGGAAAAGTTTCATTACAAGCATTAAACCATGAGAGTGCAATTTGGACTACTCAGGAGCAGAGCAGATGCAGGTGAAGATAAACCCCAATGCATCACTTATAGAAGATCAGAAATTCTGGAAATTTTCAGATTTACCGCTTTTTAAAAATGTTCATACTTTTATGTTTATGTGTTTATTGTCTTCCAGGACAATTAGGTAAAATTTCATAGACATTAATCTGGTTCTGCCTATGCCCATTTCACATTTAATGAATGCAGTTTCATGAATAGAGTGCTATTGATTCCAAGCAAATGAAAAACAAATTTTGCCCTAAGTTTTATCAGTTGGGGCCACTATTACAGGTCAATTAAATCTTGTAGTACTTTGATTAAAAGTCAGTATTTAAGGAGGAAAATTTGTTTGTTTGTCTTCTAGCACAGCTTAATGAAGAAAACCTATTCCGTCATACATTTTAGAAAATAAATATGCTACTTATAATGAAGAACTGCATATCTTAAAGTTTTATTTAGAAAATGTGTTCCCATTTAATACAATTAGTTTTAAAATTGAAAAAAACACACCAAAATAATTAGCATGTTGTATTTATTGTCATATCAAATCAATTATTTTGAAAATATAATTCTATTGAGTGCTTATTACTTTTTCTGCTGTATATATGAATAAATTCCATGAGTTCTAAAAACATAAATGAGATAAAATATTATCTCCAGTTTCTCTTCCTAATTAGATAGAGAAATATGTTAATAACAGTGAAAAAGTGTGAGGCAATGTGATACTTGAACATTTAAAATGTTGGCTTAAACATTTAAAGTGTATGCAACCTCAGGGGAAAACACAGCTAGATTT
The DNA here is from genome assembly GCA_013397895.1 of Origma solitaria. Lineage (NCBI taxonomy): Eukaryota > Metazoa > Chordata > Aves > Passeriformes > Acanthizidae > Origma > Origma solitaria. The sequence continues at coordinate 632,760 of VZRL01006557.1, forward strand.
CCAAGACACAAGATTCAAAATGGGTAAAATGGGAAGGACTCACACTGATAATCAGGAAATACACTGGAAATTACAAGAAATAAAAATAAACAACAATCTACTCTTTTATAATGTAAAATGCATCATGGCAAAATTAAACTTCTTTGTCTTTAATGTGTTTTAAACATAGGGATAGACTTTGAAGAAAATAAAAAGAAAAGAGAAAATAACTAGCTGGAGAGATAAGTCTTAGTGTGCTATTTCTGACTTTTTTTGTCATCGCAACAGATTTGATTTCCTTTTTAATGAGAATTTCCTTTGTTTAGATACTTTGATTCTGACAGTATTAATAATTGTTGTATCAAGTACCTATCAAATGAAATTCCAGACTGTAACAAATAGTTTGAATACTTTTATGTATCTACATTGTTGTTTTGCTATTGTTTTGTAGTGGCGATGTTCTAGTAATAGAAAAGGTTGTCTCTATATTATTGTTTTTGTCTGCATTGAAGCTTAATTAATGAGAAATTAATTTCCTTTCCATTTTACTTCAGTTGCTACTCACAGCCTTCCAAAAATGAATATACCTTCTAATAGTTTCATGCTCTTCTGCTTCGGGAGTTATGGTTTAACTAGATACAAATAAATTAAACTTGTCCACCTTAGGAACTGAATCTGACTATTTTATAAATTTGCACTTTTTAATGCAGACCTAATGAAATTTTGGATTCCAGTTGTGGCCTAGCATTTAAACTGTGCTAGAGTCAAAGTCTTAGGCTTTGGTTGTTGGTGGTTTATGTATACGGATTTTTGCAATTCAAGGTGCCATGTAAGCAATTTGACATACTGACATAACTTTTCTTATTCAGGTTTTGCTGTTGTTTTTTAAAGTGTGAAAAAGTAGTTTAATAATTCAGTGACCTTTGTCTTTCTGGAAAGCAAATATTTGCCAGATACTGGTTTTGTCCACTTGCATTCTACTATTCTTCCTTTTCACTGTACTGAATGTGTTATATGTGCAAACGAGACAATAAAAAATCTGTTTAATTCTATAGTATTAAAACATCAGAAATATTCAACATGTATTCAGGAGAAAAAAATAACCTTTATTCTTCTTGGAAAACCTAATGACTATTTTATAACTCTATATGTTAAAAAGTCATATTAAAAATATATAAAAGCAAAATGAGTGTCTAGTCTGTGCAAGAATAGGTTATCATGACTATAATAATAATAATATAACTTCATTACATATTTAGAATTCATACAGCTACAGGATTGGAACAAGAGTATGTTTTTGTAGTAAGAATAAAGACTATTTTCAGCTATTTTTGTACAAATGTTCACAGAATGCAATAAAAAAAAATGGTCCAGGGTCATTCAAATGTTTTTAGATATTATTAAACAGAAGTTTATCACATTACTTTCTGTCCTTACCTAGTAGTCCTTCATCATAAATTCCTGTTTACCCACATATTTCTCTGGTTTAGTTACTCTTTTTGCTGAGCACGATCCTGGTCTGAAGATCTGAAGAGACAGACCTCTATACGGGTTTCTTAGTTGTTTTCTATAAAGACGTGGAGAATTTGTGCTATGCTGGAACAGAAGGTCCAGCTCCTCCTAAAGCCAACCAGATTCTGCAGTGAAGCCCCGACCCTTGTGCCAAGGGGGAGAACACCCACTATGGACACATCGCTCCTCCCAGCAGGGCTTTCCAGGCACTGACATCTCAGTGTATCTCTGCTTGATAAAAGCCAAACTCTCTCACCCAGCATTAAGAAGCTAAATATAACACCAGAGAGAAAGCAATTTTAAGGGTATTATTAAGGAAGTCTTTTATATTACTTAGATAATTTTTATTATCAGCCTGTTTTAATTATAATGAAAAAAATTCAACTCCATATCAAGGCTCCCAATATATTTCAGGGCACTATATCTTTATGAAAAAATATCTTCATTTGTGTATTCTCTCCATAAGTGCTTGTTCTTCGCAGTTTCTCTTGCTGTCAATACTATTTTTCAACTGACTTGGCAAGTAGAAGAATGTAGGAAGAATATGAAAGTAGTTAAAAAAAATTGCTGGGTAGTTTATTCTTTTCTCTTGCCTTTGATAAAATTTGCAGGTGTGCAGGAAGGGAAGTTGTGTGTGGAGGCTTTTTTGCTTTTGTTTTTCCACTGTTGTCTTTTGTTTGGATGTTTGGGGGATTTTATTCAGCTGTTTTTTCTCTAATCATATTCATGTAATTATTGGAGTTATTGTTTGCTCAGACTGCTTATGATATGATCAAAAATTGTGGAGAAAGAGTTCAAGAAATATTTTTTTTTCCTACAATAATGAGCACCTATTTTATTGGTTTTTTTCCCCTGGTATCCTGGAATGTTGATTTTCCACTTAGAGAGGGAAAATTAAGTGTTTTGAAGTGTATGAAACATGAAGCAATTTTATAACTGTGTATTGTCCATCCCATGAATGGAGATACATTGAGAAGCCATTAGGAAGTGCTGAGCATCTTCCTTATGGCTGCTGCAGACCTGAGGGGGTCTGGCTGCTCAGCAGCTCTGCACTGGGGCTGACCTGACTGCCTAAAGCCCTCAGGGACAGAGAGAAGCTCACTGGAGTAATGGCCGTGTGTGAGCTGTATGTATTAGCAGAGTTGCTGAATTGTTTTTCTGTGAAAATCGATGCAACAATGGAGAAATCTATTGCCTCATTATTGCATACAATGTACAATTAATTATTGGCCTAATATTGCATGCAAAATGCAATTTTCCATGAGTGTGTGCACAAGTGTATTGATTGCTATAAGAAACAGGAGTGTTCATGCACTTCCCTGGTCACCTGAGGTGCTTATCTACAGGCATAAGCACTGGCTATTGATAAGGTGGTTCAAGCAACAGAAATGTCCTTAAATAATTGAGGATACAGCTAAGAAAAGTGCTGATGACACTCGAGCTAGTTAAAAATATTGAGTTCAGGGAAATGTGGGTGACTTTTATGCAAATACAGTTGAAATCTTTACGTCCCTTTCCCTTGATCATTGTGGATGTGCGAAAACAAACTGTACCAACCCCAGAAGTGGGCCCAGAGCGGGAATAAGAAAAATTGCAGACAGAGACTCACTTCAAGAATGATCTGCATCACAGGGTCTGGAATCAGCCAGGTGTACCCAATGAGAGTCCAAGACCTTGCAGAAAGTTTGTGTGGAGAGTTCATGCTGCCTAGGAAAGGAAAAGTATGTGCAGCATGGGAAGTTCTCAGAGAGAGGCTACATTAAAAAAGAAACAAACCAACAAGCCTTTTTATATCATAGAGACATAAGGGCTCAGGGTATCAGCACTTTGAAAAGCCAATAGATGCTGTTCATGTCTGTTTTTCACCTGTAAAAGTCCAGAGATGGATGAAGTTTTCTGTTCTTTTAGACCAATTTTGTTTTTCCAGACTGCTTCCAATTTTTCAGATGATAAGTTGCCATGCCATTCTTGGATTTATGTGTAATGGTATCTCAGGATGTCTGTGGTTTCCAGCTGTACTTCAGGTATCAAACTGTACTTCAAGGATGCCAGCTGCATTTTTGAAGGATGTTTCTGGTTCCCAGTTCCTGTTCCCAGGCTTACAGCTCCCTGGCTGGCAGGCAATTTCTCTATCAGTATTTTCAGCAGACATTTTTTTCTGTTCAGTAATTTCCCCCTTCAAACCAGATCACTTTTATGGCTGCTTACATCACTGGAGAGAGCTGAACCTGGTAGAATTTCAGTCTATATATCTGTCTGCTCCTGCTCCTGCTTGTAGATCAGAGTATACACGCACGTAAGACAGGATGAGGAGTGGTGATCAGGCACAGGTCCCAGTGGCTTGTATACACAACCAGCCCTTCTTATGCCTCTTCACACCATGCTGGTTTTTCCTATATAAACCTTGAATCTTCCTTTTCTTTGCCCTTGTCTCTACACAGTGAAAATACCCAGAATTGATGTAGTCTAAGACCTTTACCTGGATTGTATAATTTCCTTACATGGTATCTCTCATGTGGTTACTGAGGCACTGATGGCCTTTCAAAGATCATCGATGCTTCCCTTATCTGTCTGTAACATTTGGTCATTTTGCACAAATCCCCTCTAGCCATTTCTGAGATCCACCCATCTCTCGTGGAGACATCTGTAACTTTTTTCAGCGTCTGGCTGTGCCATGTACCATGTAGCAGTTTCTTCATGTCAAGTCAAGAAGTTTCTCATGAGATTTTCAGTCAGCTAAATTTCAGGCCAAGGTCTAGTCATTTGCCCTCACACCTCAACACTGATGTTCAAAGTAAGGTGGTACAAAACCCACCGTACCTAAATTAGATATAATAATTCACAATTATCCAATAATATTCCCCAAAATTTACTGGTTTATATAAAATGAATACTCTGTTCAGGACATTCTACTTCATTTTCTGCATAACCATAGTTTCCAAATTTTAGTTTTCTGTGGTAGAAATATTAAAAGATTTTACAGATAATTTAAGGGCAGATTTTTGCGTAAGTGTACTTAGTGGTTCAAAAATCAGTGTTGCATAAAATCAGCTGCATTTTTTCAATTTGAGAAATATAGGAAAGGTTTCAGACCAAGGCTCTATATGACTCAGTATCCTGTACCTCACAATGATTGTGAGCAGAAGACTATTAACAGAAGAGGCAATTATGATTCTTTTCATATTTCCAGCAGTTTTTGGCCCTGGGAATTTCCTAACTCTGGTATGATCTTTTTTTCTGTTTTAGTAGTCTTCAAAAGTTTCAGTCACTGTTGTTTCTTCCTGTGAACCATTACTGTGGAGAGCATAATGGATGATATGAGATATACCAGTTCACATCTAACTTGTCTAAATGCTTAGGAGTAAAAGTTTTCAGCAAAGAAGGAGACAATTCCCAGCCACCCTCACTCACTACATAGATGCAACGCAGATACTCTTTGACAGCCCTGCCCAAGCAACAACCCCTTGTGAATTCTTGCAAGCGCACCCTCTGACCTGGCAGGTGTCACATTGGATTGTGCATTGTGGTTCCTCCTGGATCCTCCTTGCAGTAAGACAACAGCCATCATCTCACTATGGAGGTCAGAGCTCTTGAGATCTGCAGGGTCTGCACCTCGCAAGGCTGGCCTCTCCTGGTGTCAGTCACCCCCTCAGAGTGCATTGGTGCCATACTCTGGAGAGGGAGGTGTATGAAAGGTGCATTTTCCCTTTGGGACTGCTTCCCCATTTGATTAGTCCAAATGACAGTTCCTGTTACACCAGCTGTGTTCTGAACTCTGTTCAGACTGTCACTCCATATTCTGGCAGAAGCATAATGTTTTTGCTTCAGGAATTTCTTTTCCATCATCACCTTATTGGCAGGGAAGTTTCAAGTAATGAACTGTATACCTAACACTGTATACATGGAAACTTAGGGGCTTTCAGAAAGAAAAATCCAAGGGAACATCCACATCAACTTTTTGTATCAGCAATTTCCTTTGGCAAGGACTTCCATGCATTGCTGTCCTTCCCATGAAAAGACATTTTATTCTTTCATGTTTTGAACATAATTCCTTTTGATGTTCCCCCCCATCCCCGAGCAATCTCATTTTCAGAGTAAATACTCCTATGAGGCAGCCACAAGACTTTTTTTTCTGCTTTTCATTATACCTTTGCTCCTCTCAGGATATTATTTTGGAGATAAATTAGTTAATTCTTCAAAATGTGTGTAAACTATAGATTCTACTTAATTCCTGTTTCTAACTAGGTTTTTTTTGTGTGGGTAATACATACAAGAAGAGCTTCAACCACCTGTACTTCTTCCCTGACAAATATGTTCATCAGACAACAGGTAGTTCTAAAAATTTTTTTACTTTGGCCATTTAAATTTTTTTATAGAAACTGACAGAGATGAAACATATGGCATACTTGCAACAAGTTAAGATTGAAAGATAATTATTTTGTACAAGGATAGAATTATTGTCTTAGGTATAATTTCATAACATTCCATCAGTATCTTCTGTGATCATTTTCAGAAAGACAAGGTTGATTTTGGCTAACTTGTTGACACCTATATTTTTTAATTGATTTCATGAAACAAGGAGAAAAGGAGAATGGAATTGTACTGATTTTGTCAGGGATAACGAGGCACTGCACATTTTTTTTTAAAATATGTTTCCTATTAATTGTTCAATCCATACTGTGAATTCATCCAATTTGATGGAGTAACACATGTTGGACATTCCTTAAAATAAAAAGAAATATTTCAAATATCACTTGGGAACAGAAAATCACTTACATTTCTGTCTCTAAGAAAACTGAAGCTTCTAAGAGTTTCACCAATAAATGACTTAGAGAAGAAAAGACTGTAATATGTATGTTGGAAAATACTGAGTTACTGGGAATACACATTAAAAGTAGAGATTTATAAATTCCAGAGGCCTGGTAAGATTTTCAACTAGTTCTCTGAAATCAATCAGCAGACAATAAATCACTTTAAAATTGGCTTAATTAGATTCACTTGCTCCAGAGAACTATTTAATTTTTAGTTGATTTTTTAATATATTTGTCTTTTTCAGACTAATGTTTTGTAGGGTTAAAAAAAATCTAATATTTATTGTTTTATTATTATCACTTTAAATTTTAAAAAATCCAGTTTTAGAAGGGAGTTTAGCACACTATGTGTCATAGATTTGATGTAGATTTTTGCCCATTAATACTATTGAGTGAACTTAACACAGTTTAATAGCAAATGAGGAGTTTTGTTAGGATGAAAGTAGCAATTATACTGACTTGATGTACAGTAATGAAAAGCATCTGTATGTAACCATTTCCAGCTTTCTTCATGATTCAATAAATTCTGTGTTTATACACACACAAATTATTCGTGAGCTTTGATATGAAGTATTTTTTGCACTAACTTGAAAATTATTGGTTATATTTGTCTTTTTTTTGTCATTTGTTGTGCAATTTGTCAAACATTTATGTCCTGTTGTCTCTAAAGATCAGTTTCTCCACTGTCAGTAGACAACTGGTTGAAGCGACAACACGAGCAGTGGTGCACATTTTCATACTCACATTCATTACTTCAAAACTTGATTTCTGTTATTTCCTGAGCAAAATGACCAAGGTTTCTCAGAAACTCTCTTGGTAAAACATACAGCAGCTTTCCTATTCAATAGCATTAATTTATGTGAGTATGTTGTACAAGCTCTTTTTGTCTTTCACTGGTTCATCTTTTCAGCTTTATTTTCCCAGGAAAAGAAAAAAAAAATCAAACCTTCAGATTTTAGGCATATTTTACTTCAAAAATATACATTGAAGATAAAAAATTTCAGTATTTATATAGCTCCTAGTTTTAGGGGCTCCCAACCTGAGACAATCAGTGTTGCAATACTTCAGATTATGTGTACTAAAAGTAAATTAAAGTAACTTATCTTAGATTTTTTTCTTTAAAAAACTAGCCTGGTTTTAATTTGAAAATAATTTTTCCTTGAGTATTTTTGGTTGTTTTTTTTTTTTTTTAAGAAATAATGGATGGTGTGTCAAAATTAATTTTTATATTTTCCTGCAAAAGTTATCTGCCAAAAATTTATTTTTATTTCTCACTGAATAATTTTTTACCTTTTCTTTTCCTGTAAACCTGGTATGATATTTCAACCTTATTTTGTCATATGTCAGAGGACTTGTTAATTTTTCAGCAAAGGTGACAAGTTTGTTCCTGAAGGAAAGTTTGTTTTGACAATAATAACAGCAAAAAATAGCATATTATTTGTCAGGAAAGGACTTTAGAATCTATCCTATTAGCTCAAGAAGATCCATCAAGTAGGGACAGAAATAGATTCTCCATGTATCTTAACTAGCAACTTATACTTCTCCCAGTGAAAAATCAGAAGAATAATTATAGTCTTATTAAAAGCAAAAAAACCCCAAAACAACAACTTTTTTTTTCTTCTTCGGCTTAAGCAACACCTTATTTAATTCCAAACTAATGCAAAGACTCTCTACTGGCAGAACAAAGGAGTTACTACATTCTGGAGAAGAAAAATAAAAGTTAATAGATTTAAAAAAAAAAGGTTTCAGTTTGCTTTATAATAGCTCTCATGGCTCAAACTCTAGTGAAGGAAAATATAAACTTTAAAAGGCTTTTCTAATGCACTGATTTTTTTTTTCAGAGTTTATTTGAGGGAAATGGTAATATTCACAGCCTACTGATTACCAGAAGCCGTACTCATTTTGCTGAATACTCATAACAAATATGCCATATTTCATTTTTTTTTCAACTTTGCCATTTTCAGAACTTAATGCTTCTCAGGCACATTCTTTAAAGAAGTTTTAAAATGTCTGATTGCTGAAGGCAAGCTCAAAATATATAGCAGCTATTTTTTCTCTCTCCAAGAGCATTTGTCAGCTACACACTGAAGCAAACTAGACAATTTTCCCTGGCAGTCTGACTGACAGTGAACTTTGTGGAGTTTTGTGAAATCTAGCAAAGAATATTTCTAACAGGTTATATATAGTGAGAGGACTTTCATTGAGAGGAATGGGTAGAAAGCTTTTTCTAGAAATTGCTGTACATCAGTGAAAGATAAGACTTCCAAATAATTGTACTTTTCCCCTGTTTTAGGCAACAGCTGAGTGGTGGCCTGCCTTCCCATTTCTTTGTCAATACAGAGTAAGATGGCTTAAGAACAAATCAGATTTTCTTTGAAAGCATATGCTTTGAGATCTAACAGTCTTATCACTGACTAACAAGTTCTGTGGGATGCGGCTTATAGAGACTTTACTATCAAGAATTTTTTGTTCCCTTATACAAGACACATATACTCACATTACAGACATTTTTTCTTGATGCAAGTCACAGTTTTTATCACTTGAAGTCTTAGATAATCCAGAGCTGGAATTGGATTCAAACTCAGATGCTTAAACCAGGTTCTTAATAAGATAAATTTTTAAAAAAAATAGGTTTTAGATTAGTTACTCACAATCAACAGATATTGATTACAGAGTACTCAATACAGTGAAATAGAGTGAGATTTTCAGGAGACAAAAAGGTTTTTAATTGGTTGTTTAATATCTGAACAGATGAGCAATTCTATCTCTTCTGGCCCTCAGCTTCCACTCTATTAGCACATAAGTTTTCCAATGGAAATCTGACCTGTTAGACACATATGCATATCTTGGAAACATCAGAAAATACCAAATTCCTATGCTGATCCCCAAGTCTCCACTTAAACCCTTAAACACTTAAACCCTTAAACCCAGACCAAAATCATCAAGACTATAGAACTTCAGCTTCATCTGCAGTTGAATTCAATGTCCATGCAGTCATCATTCCAATTACTTTAAAACTAATTACTTGAACTGAGGTAAATTCAAAGCATATATAGGCATTATTATTGAGGTGAATTTCACTGGGCTTTAGGTATCATGAATACAGAAATTTATATTGGAAACTAGTTTTTTTTGTCCCTTTATACATAAGGTAGAATAACAGGTGTCTTTAGGAAAATCTTCTCTAGTCCCATGAAAATACGTAAAAAATACCTGGTTTCTTACTCAGAATTTATTATGAGGAGAGTTTAGAAAATTTGGGGTTGTACACTTCTTAGGCAAAATTAATACTCACCTACAAAATCTTTACAGATTTGAGGGTTTATGTTTAGGCTGCTGATTTAATATAATTTTATGATCCATGTTTAAAAGATCACTATGTTTATATAACTGAGAATCATACAGTTCTGAAATTTTAAAAACATCAACTAACAGGGGGGCAACAGGTGCAGAAATGTGGGTAGCAGGTTATAGACACTGCTTAGGAGCCTAGATATTCTGGGAATTAGGATTGTTGAAGAACATCACTGTGCCCAGTGCTGCAACTAGGTGACAATAGCTACAGGAGGCTTCCAGCTTCCAGCAAACTACCGAAGCATCTAAGGAGTTCTGTCAGTTATTCCTGATGAAACAGTTCTTTGGGCTTTTGTTCCACCTAAACAAAGGAGGGGCAGTGCCCTTTCAGCAGGTGCTACAGAGGCCAGTGTTACTGCCAGTCAACAGAAGCAGTGATTTTCACAGCATAGTGCCTAAGGCCTCTTGCTGAGATTGGAAAATGGTGTCCTCGCTTGCAAGTGTGTGCTGGGAAGAGTCTGCATTGCCAAGTAGCTGCTGGAGCTCAGTGGACTGCACAACATTAAAGATATTGTGAAGGAGGTTATCTGGATCTTCATTACGATACTGCAGCTACAATAGTCTGAATGCTCAGCTGTGCTGAAGAAGGCACAGGTAGAGTGTGTGCTCTCTGAACTGGGAAATGAGACTCCCATATTGGAAAATCTGGGATCTTCTAATTTCTGTCACAAGGAAAAATGCTCCAGCTCCACCTGAATTAATTCTTGTGGGAGAATCTATACAACTGCTTATCTGAAACTAAAGAATTTCACTGTACTTGTAGCACATCAGGGGCAGGAAGCTGTGCTCAAGGATGCATGCAAGCAGGCTGGATAGGAACTGTAAGAAAGTGAATGAGTGACAGCACTGGGAGGCTCCCTACTCCAGAGAATGGAGGCTGCCGTCTGATGACCTAATCTATTTTCTTGCAAGGTTTGCCACTCCTATCTGGGATGCTGTGAACAGACTGATAAGGATCTGTCCTTGATGCTCTTGCACATAAGCATCAACTTTACTGTCAGGGGAGACCTGGCGAGCAGCAAATGCAAACATGAGGCACTGGGGCTGAGGATCAAGATCATGGGGACCCAGGTGATTTTCTCCTCAGTCCTGCAGGGAAAGGGTTTGAGGAGCAGTGAGGAGGAGTGGGAAGTTTCTACAGGTAAACAACTAGTTGCACAGTTTGTGGTGATAACAAATATTTGGTTTTTATGACCAAGGTACCCTCTTTAATGATCAAGAATAGCACAGCTAAGAGGTAGGATTGAACTGATCAAGTGAGAAAAAACCTTCACTTTTGTCAATGGGTTGGCTAGACTGTTCAGAACAGCTTTAAATAGGAGTGAGATGGGAGTGGGACATGGCAATGTGCTATCATGTCAGAAAGTGGGGGAACACCTGGGAAAGCAAAGAAGCAGGGTGGACCAGGAGACCTTTTAATCAACTGAACAGGGCTGAATGTTCCGCTCTTCAAGGATGTGCACAGAAATAACAAAGAGATGAGATGGAAGCATTATGGGGAAGCCATCATATTTACTCTATGAAAACAGCATGACTGGATGCCTCTCTGAACTGCTTGTACGCTAGAGCATGAAGCTTGGGGAACAAAGAGAAGGAATTTGAAATCATTGTGTGCCTTCAGATTTAAAATCTCTTGAGACCATAAACATGAGCCAGCAGTGTGTTACGTCAATAAAAAAGGACAGTGGTATCCAGAGTGATTATTCTCCTCTACCCAATGCAGGTGAGACTGCACCTGTAGTGCTGTGTCCAGTTCGTGGCTCCCCAGTAAAAAAGACACATAGATGTAATGCACTAAGTCCTGTAAAGGAAATTGAAGACAAGAAAGGGATTGGGTCATGTACCATACAAGGAGAGACTGAGGGAGATGCAATTGCTCAGCCTGCAGATGAAAATTCTCGTGAAGGTCTAGTCAATGTGTATAAATACCTGATCCAGGAAAGGGCAGTAAGGAAGATGGAGCTTGATTCTTCTCAGTTGTGCCCATTGACAGGACAAACTCTTTAAACTGAAATAGTGAAAAAAGACCTAAACATAAGAATTCTGTAAAATACTAGAAAAAATTTCCAAGAAAGGTCCTGGAATGTTATCCTTGGAGATATTCAAAACCTTGTAGGACATGGTTCTCAGCAACCCATCCTAGCTGGCCCCCCTCTGAAAAGGGAATTGTATTAGATAATATGCGAAGGTCCTTGTCATTCTAAGCCATTTTGTATTTTTCTTTTATGTTCCCATTCTTGTCCCACTGAGATTATGCCCACTTTTTTTTTTTTTTTTTTCTATTTTACAACTTATTCTATTCCTCAGTTGAAAATGGACAAGATAAATCTTACAAGCCAGAAAATTAAGTATGGTCAATCCTAACTAAATCTGCTGCTATGTTGTATAACAAGAAGTGTGTTTGGGTCTGGATTTCTACAGTGTTCTTAGTCACTTATTGTTTTGTCAATATTTTATTACGTTTTTATATCCCTAAGTCAATCATCTCCTTCCTCAATTTATATAATAATTTGGCGATAACACAAAAACAGAGCATCAACACTTTTCTCTTTTTCCTGACACTTTTCTGACTGAAAGATACTTTGTTGTTGGTTTTTTCCCCCCATATTCTCTATTAGTTAGCATCCATAACAAAGAAGTTTGAGTCCAGAGGCTTGGGTAACTGAATTTTGAACTGTAACATGGCAACAGAGAAACTTTCAAAAAATCAGTAATTTGCCTCCCGAAGATGATGGCACAACCAGTGGAGAGGGGAGGTTTTATTTCTTTTTTTTTCCCCTTGAATTTGAAAATTTCTGGTAAAGCCTCCTTTGTTCTGTGATAAACATAAAATGATATGCAAATGTTGCCTATATAAACAAGTAATACAAGTACAAAAAAATCCCCATCAAAACCAAGAAAAGCTTCACCTATTAAACTTCTGTCCTATGACATTTCTCATTTCCTCTTGTAATTATGCTGAAGTGCACTTTAGTTATCATTGCTTAATTACAGAATAAGTGCTAATTTTCCAGTTAGAAGCAAATCCTTAATTGTGCCATTCACTTATTTTTGCTAAAGAACTTTCTCAAGTTTTTGCACTGTAAAATTTACAGCTAAAATACAGGATGGGGATAAAAATTCACTCTTTTTCTTTTCTTAACTCTTGCTTTTAGAAGGAATCAGGAAACATAGGCACATATATCTCCACATGGTTTCCAATTGCATGGCATCTACTGAGAGTTTGGAAAAATCTCGTATATCTAGTTGTTAAGTTTCTGAGCACATGTGAGCGCTCACATTAATGAACACTAGTGTCTTGGATTAGACAAATATCCTAGATGGAAAGCACTCCGAGCAGGTACCTCCCCCACCGCAGAGGTTTCTGGCACCCCTCCCCCCACAACACAGAATATCTCAGCCTAAAGTGGAAAGAACTGTTTAATTAACAGACCACACAGTGGAAAGGGAAAGGGGAAAAGGGGTCAGAAAACCTGAACAAACAGCTGATGAACTTAGTGTCCTTTTCCTCAGGCATAGCTTCCCCTTTCCGGGGGGCCCCAAAGGGGCTAGGTGAAGTTCCTCCGGTGGCTCCCTGGACGATTCTCGTCCGCTGTCCCCCGGGGCTCCTCAGGTTCTCGGATGAGAAAGCAAGTCGAAGAAAAAGGGTCCAGAACGATGAAAAACAATCCCAGGGAGGAAAAAAAAAACCAACCCAAGCAGCAGCCACACCAGTAGCACCAGCCACCAGCAGCAGCAACTGACTGAGCCAAAAAAAACCAGTGTCCCTTCCTTCTCACTCCCCCGTAGGAGAGCTGGGGAAAGTTTCAAAACATCCCGCGCTGGCGGCAGAGCTCCCAGCTGCGGGACACAGTTAAAGCTACAGGACCATATTTCTGGTCAAGCATACAAAACGATAGGGAATACAAGATATCATTATGCCACCCCAGGACAACTAGAGATCTCCTTAAGAATGAAAAATGCCTTTGTTTTAGAAAATTCTTCAACAGTAGCCTGTAAGCTCTCACCATCCCCTGCAGGTCCCAGTCATTGAGAAGCACAACTATGGGAAACCAGGCTTCACTAAGGTCCTGAATATATATCATGTGCTGTTAAGTGCAGACATAGTTCTGGTAAATTCCAGAACTAAATTATTATTTTAAATTTGTCCTTTTCCTAACCAAATAATACACCTTATGCTCACATGTCAATCTCCAAGGGCATTTTATCGTCATTGCTGCATTTTTAATAAAGTATTTATCTCCTTTTCTGTATTGCTATATTTTCAATTTCACAACCTATCTCTCAAAAACTGGCCTTCAGAAAAAAACAAACTTGCTGTAATTATTAGCATTTAACACTGTGTACCCAGAAGCACTCTGATTGCTAAAGTAGCAATAACATCTCAAATAAAAATATTCCTGCTGCTAAAAGCTTTAGATAGCAATGGTTTGTGCAATTCTGTTACCAGACTTGTCAGTCTAATGTCCACCCTAAAATTTGAAACTGTCTCGTTTTATTTTCACAGTCGTGAGTTTAAGTCTTACAGATATGAAATGGGTGGCAGGCACCTGCTAAATATAATAAATTTTATTTACTCTTAATATGTTTTTGGCAAGGACTGGGAGGCAGATCTCATACCAGCCTACTCTTCTGTCAGATATTTGAAAGAAAAAAAGTGTAATCTAATTTGTCATGTTTTTCATATCAGATTTATTCATATGTATTAGACTCTCACCTCCATGAAATTTCTATCACCTCAGTAGTGTTGCAAGATGATCGCTCTGTGTGGAATGATTTCAACATTTGGCCAATATATTTTTAGCAATTAAAAAGACCTATATTTCATAATTATGACTAGTGCTTTAACGGCAGAATGTAAGCTATTCATCCTCAATGCTGTATCCTGTTTAATCACATTACAACTATTGTTTTACATTTTTATTTCTTAGAGACTTTGAAGAGATTGCGTCAGCAGTTTGAAGAACAAATAAAGTAAATAATGAATTTAATTGCTTAAGGAACTCAGCTTCCTCCATACTAAGGGTGGAACTCATCTGCCTAACAATAAACAACTAGTGGAATTTAATATTCCCTGAGTTGTTCTATTTATCCATGTATTGCTCTTCTAGATGAGCACAGGTCTCTGTAGATCCTTCATGATATCTGACAGGCTATGTAGCTGTCCCTCATACCTTAAAGCATCTTGATGAAGCAGGGACAATGTTTGGAGAACTCAGCTGTAGCTCAAGGTACACACTATTTGACACGCATGCTGGATCTGTAATTTTGCATGCACGACTCAGATTTACAATCTTTGTTAGTAGGAAATTAGAAGAATAATTAGGTAACATACCGTTTGTTATTGTCCCACACTGGAAAAAGGGATATTAAAAGAAGAAGAATGGAAAGAAAAAAAAAAAGTTTCGCACTTGAAAGACTGGGAACTTGAAGGGACAGTATTGGTTTTTGTGATGGGTTTCCTAGTACAGCTGTGTCTGTGATAAATCACTGAAGGTTTCCCCTGCTTGAAATACTAGACTGATTCTGAAAAATTTCATATACTACATAATTTATGAAGGCTTCATAATGAATTGTTGGACAGATATGAAAGACAGGTTATGTAATCTCTTCTTTCTAAACAGACAATAAAGGCAAAAATTTAGGAGAAAAAAAAAGAAAGAAGAGACATTTACTAAAATCCTTTGCAAACTTCTGAAGAGTATTTCACACTTCTATGTGCCTGCATAACTTGTTCTCTTCTGGGGCAGATTTTTGTCTTTACTTTTGTCTTAAATTGGAACAATGATGACAGGATAGAGATTTGCTTTATAGAATAGGGAAGTGATAGGCATAAGGAAGTGATAGGCATAGGAAAATGACACAGATAATACTGTACTTTGCACATCACTATCAGCACAATTAATGAACTGAGATTATAGGGTAATATCCTGCTTTGAATCACTGAGATACTCTATCATTATGGTTACCTTCTTTGACTTTGTTCAGCCTCAGTAAAGATGACTGCAAAGATAGTTCCAATAATGTATTAATCAAATATGTTGTAAAAATGCATGAAATGCAATGAGTGCAATTGCAAAATAGTATGTTGGAAGTTCTTTAATTTTCTAATTTGAACTTGTTTATTTTGTCTACTCCTTTTTTCTGACTGTAAAAATATTCGATTTTACAGACGAGGGGTTTTTTCACAGAAAGAAATATTTATATTTCACAGTGCAACAAGATACCTAACTAAAAATCATTCACTACTGTTTTAATGTGAGTAGACCAAACTTTTATCAAGAAAAAATAACCAAGTTTTCCAATGTAATTGTTCATCTAATCAAATAGTATTTTGATATTGTAGTATTTGTAGCCTGATTGCCATTTAACATTTAATTTTGTACTATAACTTCTCCCGATTGAAACAGTTACTTGAGGTCTTCAGTTTGTAATAATTAACAAAAAACTGTTAATAAACACTTTCCATTTATCTTAGTGAAATTATAACTCTCCCCATATTTCTTGCTTTTCACAGAATACTGTCAGAACTATCCAAATTCCTGTTAGCATAGGTATGCATATTTATTCTTTCTTCCAGAAAACACTGTAGTGAAACACTGAAAGGAGTTGCCAAGAGAGATTGATTGTGTTATTTCTGTTCTTAGGCATGTTCAGATCTCAGCTGGATAAGGCCAGACCTGATCTAGTTTTGACCTGTTTTTAGCCACAGATTGGACTTTTTGAGAGACCTCAGAAGTTTCTTCCAGTCTCCATGATTCTGTTTCTATAAATATCATTGATATGATGATATTACTGTTACAGTTTATTGTCACTGGTGATATTTTATTATTAAATACCAATACTGACAATGTTACTATTCACTGACACTGTTACTAACAGTTTCTGGCTTAACAAGAATGCAAAAGAATTATGAGGAAGAAATGAAAAAATATGATCAACAAATAAAAAAGGTAAAACTCAAGGTTAAGTTCACCATAGGTCTAATCATTCCTTTCATTTAACATTCATCTAATGCCACACTGTGCTTTCATTTTTTGTTTCTCATACTATTTTATGATTGTTTTATGAAATGAGTGAAAATTTTGAAAGTCTATAATTGGACCAACAGAGTGCATGAGTTTCTAATCTGTCTGCTGGGCCACACTACAGAAAGTACCCAGAGGCTGGGATTTTTCCAGTTGCAATCATGAACTCCTGAATAATCGTGTTTTCTTGACCATTTTAATTCACTCTTTTAATAAAGAAGGAGAAAACATTTATGCAGATTGCATCCTTGGGGGGTATATGCATAAAGGTATCTTGTCATCACTTTCTATCATTATGAGGACATAATCCTCAGGAATACTTTTTGTTTTCATCCATACTAAATACGTGTCATCTGTAGCAGACATGCAAAGCCAGTTGATGTAACGCTAAGACAAAAACCTGTCCAAAGTTTACTTGCATTGACGTGAAAGACTGAAACTAGATAGACTGCTTTTTTCTTGTTAGCAGAGTCTTGATGCTGGATATTCAGAAAAAAATTAGTAGAGAAGAACATTAAAAAAATCACAGTATCACAGAATAAACTGAGCTGGAAGGGACCCACAAGGATCATGTTGTCCAATCATTAACTTAGAAATATTTCTAAGATGTATTTCTTCTCTAAGGAAGTATTATAGAAGGTTTTAGAAGCTCTTGTGTCAAATTCTGTTCATTTCCATACTGTAACTTCCTAACTGAGATTTTTCACTGAGAGGAAGCCTGCCAGCTTTGGAGTTGATTTATTTCAGTGCCTCCTAATCTAACTACTTCATTTGCTATTAAAAAAATGTAGAAGACCTCTGAACTTTACTGACATTATGGATATAACGTACTAATAAAGGTAGCTGCATATTGATCTAGGTATTTGCATAAAATATGAGAACAGAAACTAAGCTAGTGTTTCCTTCTATTCTTTCAGGTGGTTCTTCCAAGCTCTCCCTTTCCTCTGAAGAAATAGAAATCTCCTTTAAATGCTGCATCTGTCTATATAAATCACAGTTTTCATCCTGTGTTTTAAAGTTCTTTTGATTGTGTTACTGGAGAATTAAAACCTCATTTGACACAGTATGTGTCATTTACTATATCTAGGGCAGACATGACAATGACACAAAATACGTACACAATATGCATTCTAAGTAGTGTGTTCAGTCAGTAAAGTTATGACACCATCATAATTGCATTTCCTATTTTGTTCTGAAAGTTGACACTTTCTTATTGGCTTCGACAAAATATCTTTTGCAATTCTGTACTCTTTTTAGATCCATTTAGAAGAAACCATGCTTTTTTGGGGGGGTTTTTTGTTTTTTGTTTGTTTGTTTGTTTTTAATGCATATCATCTGAGACTGCAGTATGTCTAAAGAGGCTTCTGTAAAATATTGCCTGTACAGCATTATGCCCATAGACATTCTTTGGTACTTTTTATTATTAAAATTAAGTGTATTACTGAATAAGTACATATTAAAGTCAGGGAAGCTTAGTTATCATGCAAACATTTGAAAACCTATTGATTTTAATGTCTTGAAATGTTTCATTACCTCCCATTAGTTTTTGTTGTCTGTTATTAAATCTGGTAGATGTGATCATGACTAAACCTTTCATTATTTTATTTCCCCTGGGTCTTGGAAGGAAGAGGAGAGGACACCAGACCAGACCAGATGAGAGGAAAAATTCGCGTGATAATTTAAATTTAAACAATCTGTATTTAATTGTACAGCATTCATGAAAAAAGGAGGTAACAGCAGTGTGAATTTTTTCTCACATGTATTCTCAGTAAGGACTACTTAATGCACATTGTAATTATATTAATTGCCTTTCTTTTTAAAGGCAGCTGAGTGAAACAGCAGGAATCATAAAAAAAATTACATAAAGGTTTTCTTGCTGGAGTGTACCAAGATTACACAGTAAACAATGGCTGTATTTCTTTTTCCCTTTTTTAATTTTACTTCATTCATGTACCTGGAACAACGTGCAGTCAGATTCCACCACTTGCAGTGTGGCAATGGATTTATCATGTGTACAACTGGTTATGATAACATAATAAGCAGCATCAAATGATAACTGTAACATAGCAACTGCTCTAATGAATTTTACTAGTGTTTCAAATAATTCAATATTGCAACTCTCCAAATAAACAACTGCAGATACTTATGAGGATATAAGAAAAATTATGAGAGCTCCTGAGAGATCTCTTGATTGTGAGATTATGAGATCTCCTGCCTCCAAGGAAAGGTTTCTCATAAATCTTCTCAGTTAAATGAAGGTTTATGAAGTAAATGATGGAGAGCGTAGTGACTAAAACTTATATGGTATAAACACAGATGTTCTCATACCCATAGAAAATTATAAAAATTGTTTGGATCCCTTTAAGATCTTGATTTTTTGAGGCAGTGAGTTCCTTATATACTATTAGCCTGAAGAACACCTTTCATGTCAGATGAATGCATGTGATCCAAATGATTATGTCAAAGTTTATATGGGAACATCATACCTGAGTTTCTGTAGGATTGCCGTCTGTGGTGTTTGGGTCGGTTTGTTTCAGACGGTTGGGACGGAGACGAGAGATCTCTGGAGTCTGGTCTTAGAGCATGAGGTTTATTGTGAAAGGGCGTGGGTGTAGGGGACCTGCTAGGGGCTGCCAGACACAGCTCAAGGCAGGTCAGAGAGGTAAGAGAGAGAGAGAGAGAAGAGAAGTACAGAATAGAATACAGAATCCAGAATGAAATTACCGTGGTTGCTGTTTACAATACAATAAATCATCTTCTGTGCTGAATATTCTAATTTTCACTAACCAATCTAGAACAAGCTACAAATCCTACAACATTTACATACAGCCTATGAGAGTCATTGCATTACCATACGGTGTTATATTTTAAACCCTAAAAACTGCTTTTTGGACCCTCTGCTAAGTTGGTAGGGTCTGCTCTGACCCTTGGACCTGTCTGCAAGCAAAGGGTATTGTTTAATCAAAGAAGGTATTAACTTCAGTCAGCGATACCACTGTTTTCCAGTTATTTAGTAACTGGGGTCTGGTATCTTAAAGCTTGTCTTCATTTCAATCTCGCTTATAGTTTCCATATTCTCAGCATCTTTTGCCAGGTAATGATATTTATAAGGCTTTCCTATTTCATCTTCCCCAACAAGTTTCTGTTCCAGTTAAAAGGGGAGAATTTGATTGCTTGCATGCATATCAGACTCTTATATCATCTAAAAAATCCTGAGTTATGGTCTTTGTGTGAATGCTGTTTGAGAAAACCACACACCTCTATAGACATTGCCATCCTGAGGTCTCAGATACTCCAGGACATCTACAACGGCAGTAGAGACCTACTGGTCACTGTTTATAGCTTCTGGACAAATCAATCACTGTTGTCAGGGAGGCTATTCTGTTGATGATATACGTGAGATCTTCTCAAATTAGGTTTTGGGACCCTTCATATTGAATACAAAATTCACTCAGATGCCTAAATTGGACTTCGGTGCTACATGAAACACATAGGTTAATCAAACCATCTTCACTAGGCTAACAGAAATCCCTACAGAATCACAGAATCAACAAAGTTGGAAAAGACCCCTAAGATCATCAAATACAATCTTTGAACACCACCTTGTGAACTAAACTGTAACGCTATGTGCCACATCCGGTTGTTTCTTGAACACTTCCAGGAATGGTGACTCTACCACCTCCCTAGGCAACCTGTTCCAGTGTTTAACCACTTCTTCAGGGAAGAAATTCTTCCTGATGTCCAACCTGATCCTCCTCTGGTGCAGCTTGAGACCATTTCCTCTTGTCCTATCTCTAGTTGCCCGGTAGGAGAGGCAGAAGTTTTGGAGCAGGAACTGGGAGATAACAATCAGATTACAGTCAGTCAACACATGTATTATTAGATGCCTATATTGAGGTAACTATATTAAGCTGCACGATTTCATTAACTAGAAATGGAGCCTGAACATGCATCTCATGTACAGATACATATTTACAGCAAATTTAGGCATCTGCAATTGTAGAGCTGAATTCTTTCCTGTTTTAAGTCAGGATTTATTTGCCTGCTCTTAGGCATTAACAGCCGTTCAAGATGTTTAAGCACATTCTGAATGAATCTGACTTATTGCTCTTATTTTCTGAGAAAATTTAGTCTTTCTTTTGCTACAGCTTCTGAAATAGTGTTCTTTTTTGGGCTTATAATACCCTTCTAGAATATCATATTTTCAATATGATGCCAGGGCACAGAAGGGGCCAGCAGAATCCTTGGGGTCAGAGCACTGCAGGGACCCCGAAGTCAGACAAGTGTTAGAACTGAATTATATACAAGCATATGGAAAGGAAAAGTATGTGCAAGATGGGAAATTCTGAGAGAAAGAGGACACATTTTGGATAAAAATTTAAGTCCTTTTTATATCATGGAGACATAAGGGGACTTAGGACAGCACCACTTTGAGAAGCCAAAAGATGCTGTTAATTTCTATCTTTCACCTGTAGCAGATAAGAGATGATGACGTTTTCTGTTTTTTCAGACAGAAATTTACTTTCCTAGACTATTTCTTCTTTTTCCAGACTATTTTTCACCTTTTCAGATGATAGGATGTCATTACAATTTTATGTTATAGCACTTATTGGTGGTTTGTCAGGATGTCTCTGGTTTCCAGGTACTCAGCTGTACTTCAAAGAGTCCAGCTGCACTTTTCGAGGGTGCTTCTGATTCTGAAACATAGTTCTCAGGCTGGCAGGTGTTTTCTCCCATTCACTAAATTTCTGTTTCTAACCAGGTCACCTTTACGGCTTTTCACATCACCATGGTAATAAATGTTTCATGTTAATGAAATTCCTCTATTTCCACGCATTTTAATCAAAACTACATTCAAATGGGCATGTCATAGGGATTATATATTTTACCTACAACTTTATGATCTACCTATACAGAGAAAAGCCACCGTTTATTCTTAGCAGTTATAACTAATAAAATTGTTGATTCATTATGGAATTTAGGAGATCTTTAGATGACTTCTCAGATTATTAATGCTCAATGTTTAATATTTAAACCGGGTTACTGAATAACATAATAATTTTCCAGAGATCATCAATAAACTTGGACTCAGAAAACAAAAATCAGATTTAATCAAATTTACATTTAAATTAGTACCTTGTCTTTTGTTGTTACACTCTTGAAGTCAAGGGTAAAGATACTGTTTATTTCAGTGGTGTTGGCATTGTGCTCCATGTGAAAGCACATATAAAGAAAGCAAAACTAAAGAAATGCTTCTGGGGATAGTATTTTAGCTGATGCTAGCAGGTTTTCCACCAAAATAAGGTTATATTAACAATGACTAGTCAGAAAACAGTAGGAGTTTCCATTGTTTATTAATGTATTGCTATAAACCTCTATATATTTTTCTAAGTAAATGTGTTGTAGAAGAAATTCAGTTACCAACATCAATTAGATATATTTTATGTGTGAATTCTAGTAAACACAGGTATGAAAAACACCTTTAGATTATTAAAATTGTTAAATCTGATGCACGTTATGAAGTAAAAAAGGCTTGGAATCATGAATAAAAAATAAATGCTGAAGAGCCGTGTTTTGTGATATTTTAATGTACCTCCTCTTTATTGGTCAGCTACTTTAAAACTGCTCACAGGACTTGCACTGGTGCATTGAAACATTTCTCTCAAGAATATTTAATGAACACATATTTTATGAAAATTATAGCCCAAAAAAGTGCTCTTTACCGGACTCTTATTTTAAAACCTCTGCAAAATCTCTAAATTTAAACTCTCTTTTGAAGTAAAACTAGGTATTTTTCAACTATTTGAACAAGGGAAATATTGTATCCATCACATATGCAGCTAAAGCACAGCTCTGTTGTATCCATGAATACAGTAACCCACCAAAAAGATTTCAATATTTGGTTGTTATGAATCCAAAGCAGAGTAATAAGCTATAAAGTTATACGTACATGTCTCTTCTCTCTCTGTTGTCTCTGACAGGGATTAAGGGTGGGGAATTGTTTAAAAATTCAGATGTCTTGTAAAAAAGTAAGGTCCAAAATTGGAAGGGAAAAGGAAAAAACTCAATTATTTCTGAGCTTTTGTTGCTGTATAGTGCCCCAGTTTGATCACTTTAACCTCAGCAACAGGGAATACCACAGACTGTTAATACAGCAAAAATTAATTATCCTCTGCAGGAAAGAATTAACACAAAACATCCTAATCTAGCAAAGTTTTGTTTTAAATTTTGAAACCACCCTGATTTGTTAGTCATCTGAACAACACAGGCACACATATATTTAATCCACCTACAGTAAATTGCATGGAGCAAAATAAATGGAGTGAGATGAAGTTCTAGATGAGGTAAAATATTGAAGAATGGCATCATAACATCCTTAGAGGAAAATTATTCAGGTAGGACTTGGAGAACTGAACGTTACGTTAAAGAGGTCATGATAGAATTTTGTGAAAGTAAAAATGAATCAAACCTATAAAGGACAAATTATGTTACAGAAAAGGGAGCCTGAGATATTTTTACACAATTGGAAAATCGGGCTAAGTGAGAAAGCTAATGTTCCACTCCATGTAATGGACTCAATATCACACAGTTTTAAGTTAAGAGATTCCAATGCAGTATTGTCTCTTATCTGAGAGCAGGGGAGCAGCTGCACTTGCTTGTAACTCATCTGTGGAGGTATCTAGGAAAGGTTTTTTGCTCTTTGATGCAGATGGATCAAGATTTCACCCCTAGGGGTTACTTCTATGAAAAGATATTCCTGAATGTGAATAATTGATTTTAAGTTAAGAGATTCCATAAATCACAGCAAATGTTCTAGAAAACATGTTATTTCTGACTCCCCTTCAATAAAAACTGCAAGGGCAGGCTTCTCATATGTCAAGTCTCGAGTTTGTCCAAAGTGATATAGGCTTCAACTTGGCTTTCTTCCTGCTTAACATTGGCACTTAAATGCAATGAGTCACCCCAATTTTCCCAGTACTCCACTGCTTGGAAATGAAGTTAGCGCTGAGAAATAAAGATTTATATCACATAATCTGATTTTGGCTTTCTAATATACAATTTCTGTGCTTTCATGCCAAGATTCACCACAGAAACTGAGACATCCAGAAAGCTCTAAAGTCAAACAGAATGTGATAGATATTGCTGAGTCCAAAGTGAGTCCAACCTTGATTGTCACAGAGCTGTTGGACATGATACAGACAGCTCTCACATAAAGTGCACTCCGGACAAATACAAATTTTGAGGGAATACTCAATGCACTTTGGAGAGATAATTTGCTCAAAAATTTTCTATTGGGGTTTCTGAAATGAGAAAGAAAAGACAAATACTCTTCTTTTTTTCTAAAGGAAATTTTCCTTATGATGTCAATTAACTAGTTAGATTCATCTTATTAGGGGTCTCTCCAACATGAAGGTATTTAAATTGCCTTCCTGCATGTTCCAAGACAACACTCAAACCATCAAACTGTTTATCATTTTTTGAAAGAATAAATCTGTTTTAGAACTTGACATGTGACACTGAAAATATTTACAAGCTCAAAATGCAGAAATAAATAAGAAACTGATTGATTAAATGCGGCAGAAACGAAGGTAAAACCACAATTTTATAAGCCTTCCTTCATGAAAACATTTATTATCAGAATGAAAACAAATTCTTCTTTATTAGACCCTCTCAGATCTAGTCTTTTAGGCATAGAAATGATGGAGAGTCTTGTAGATTATTCAGGAGGACTCCCCTGACATTTCATTGGGCTTGTCTCTGAAGGCCACTTTTATTATCAAGTTCACACTTGCAACACTTTTTTACGTTAGAGACTTTAAGACACAATGTTCTAATTTAACCTTGATTCCTCTATGTAGTTCTAATTAATTAAAAGCATTTTCTTAATTTTTGTACTGTTGACATACCAGAGCAATAGCACGGCATGTTTTCCCTATTCTGCTTTTGTGCTCATACAGAATTCTTACTCTTGAATTGTTTTAAATGCTTTCCTGGCTCCCTGCAGATGTTCTAGCTACTTAAGAATTCTCTTCAGAAATACAAAACAAATGAGCAGTTTCTGTAGGAATTACTAGAATTAAATAATAATTTTGACTACAGGAAAAATATTCTCAGCAGTGTGTTGCTCTCAAGGTCCCCTTTTCTTACCATCTTTATCTCCTGGGAGGATAAAACTTGCATAAGTGATTTCTACCTCAACCAACACAAATCTTGCTTCATGGAAGTTCAGATTAAGGAGGGAGGGAAGACAACTGTTTCTCTGTCCCTCCTTTTAATGTTCCACATTATATAAAGTGGTCTGAAAATGAAGACTGTCTTTTGGGTACAAACCTCTACAGGTTGAGGAAGGGATTACTGCTTTAGCCAAGTGATTTCATTAGCTAGCTATTGTGTCCTTGAAAAAGTGGGCACCATCTTATCATTAGCTGTCATTAAAAGGTTTATGTGAGAAAATCTAAAGAATTTCTAAGCTCATTTGGAGATTGAAGTAGATTTTTAACAGGTTTTACTTTAGCTCTCTTTGCCTCAAAAATACACTGCTGGCTCATAGTACTGGCTTTGCTAAGGGTGGGTCATTTTTCTTCATAGTAGTTTGTATGGGGTTTTGGTTTAGATTTATCACCAAAACAGTACTGGTAACATAGGAATATTTTAGTTATTGTTACGCAGTGCTTCCAACCTCACTTCCCCAGTGAGGACGTGGGGGTGCCCAACTAGCTGAGAGGCGATGCAGTCCGGACAGGGGACCCAAACTGGTAAAATGGATATTCTATACCATGTGTTGTCATGCTCAGAAATAAAAGTTTGGGGGAAGAAGGAAGGGAGGTGATGTTCCTGGCATTTGTCTTCCCAAGTAAACATTATGCATGCTGTGGAGCCCTGCTTTTCTGGATGAACTGTACTAAGGGGAAGAGGTGAAAGAATCCACTATTATTTTGCTTTGTGTGAGTGGTTTTTGCCTTACCTATTGGACTCTCTCATCCCATAAGTTTTCTCATTTTTACCCTTCTGATTTTCTCTCCCCCTATCCCACTGTGTGGGGGAGGGAACAAGCAGCTGTGTCTGGCTTAGCTGCCTACTGGTGCTGACCCAAAACACTCATATTCAAACTCATGTCCACCAGGACTCTTAGATCCTTTCCCCCAAAGCTGCATGGTTAGTTCCCCAGAATATTCTGGTGCATGAGTCTGTCATTCTTGAAAAGCAAGTAGTTCCAGTTGCTTCTTAAAACTTAATCTTGTTCTTTGCCTAGATTAAATGTGTAAGTGTTGTATACATGACAGTAACTCCTCATCTTCAGTGCTATTTTGACTCAGATATGGCATATACCTCTATCTTTTTCTTCTCTTTTTTCTTTTTTCTTCTTTTTTTCATTTTTGGTCAAAGCAATAATACCTTGCGTTTCTTTACAGATGGTGATTAAATCTGCAGTTGAACTAGAAAAAAATATTTTACATTGTATTGCTTTGTAAGGGATTTCTTTGAGGACAAAAGAAGTAAACATCCTCATTCTTTACTGTTCAAAGAAAGCTACAGAAAAATGTTTTCTGCTTTTAAAATATTTTATGAGTTACTATTCTACAAAATAGCTTCTGTAGCCTATTGAATTATTAAAATATAAAGAGAAAATCCGCTGCCTTTGTTCCTACTAAACATGCAAATTTGTTTATTCTTGCACCCTGAAGATAAAAGCAAAACATGGAATTTGGAGTAGTCCATATAACTGTACTTCAAATATAAAATATATTAACCCTATTTTTATATAGATTTTTTTACCTCATAAAAGCACCCATAGATTTCTGAGAAATGCAGTTGCTATGGGAAACAAGAAGACAGACTTATGCTATTTATTTTTGCCAGGGAGTTGCTTGTGCCTGGATGTGTGCTGTTTAGGTAAGAGCAACTCTAAGATACTATTGCTTCAAGAGCAGAATGCCATGTTTTGATCTCAGAATTTGTTTGAAGCTCCCACATTATTACAAGGATAGCCCAAATGAAAGGAGTAGAATAGATTAGTAATTGACTCTAATTAGGAAATTTTCCTGTGCACCTGAGAACAATGACCAGACTTACCATGAGGAAGGGAAAGTAAATAATAAATATCTGGAGGGAAAAAAAGCCAACAAACCAAACAACATCATTGATCACAAATTATGTTGAAAGAATAATAAAAGACTAAATCATCTCATAAAATTAGCATAATTGCATAACAATGTATCATAATGAGCTTAAGAAATATAATTGTCAGGAGTGTCCCTTAAGAAAATAATTATTTTAAATCAATTATTCTATTTGGCTTAGAAACATGTGCTGGAAATAGAGGGAAAAGTGAAAAGCCAGCTACCAAAATTGCAACCTTTTGATCTTTTTATATTCTGTAGGTTTCCTTTTTTTTTTCCATTGTCATTGAGATCTGCTATAGTCTGAATCTGTTCCTAATAAATGAACGTCACTTCCACAATAGCTAGCAAGTCATTCTGTAATACTATGGCACTTCATTCTTTGTTTTGTTAAAAGAAGCAAAACTTCATTGGAAATTCTGCAGTTACAGTGTATTTTTTTTTTTGTCATCAGCTTTAGCCTCTTCCATTCTTCCCAGCCTCTCTGTGGGAAGAAAGTCAGGTGCAGAAATGACAATTAAGGTACACTGAAATATAGAAATAGTTTGTTGGGTGCAGTTTTCATTACTGTGAAACAGCTTGCTGCAACTTTGTCTTATTAGGAATGCAAGCTTATCTGTCAGAGTATTGAAATGATTTGTGCAAAGTTAGTGCCTTGAAAGACTGCAGTAACAGATTGTCGATTTTGTGTGAGGTAGAATTTCAAATAGTGTCTTAGATGAAAAAAGGTTATGAAGGCTAATATCAAAGTGAAGCTGATGTTTATTTTTTCCTCTTACATTACTTTCTAATGTACTTTCAAATCAAGTAATGAGAAAATTGTTTAAATGGGTCTATTGAGTTAGTGAACTCAGTCCTCATTGTTAGAAATTGGTTCCCATAAAACCTCCGAGATTTCTCAATTTTCTTCAGAAAGCAATTTCCAAATAAGAGAAATTTAATGAAATGTAAGAGATAACACTTTGGAAAAAACAAAGAAATTAATAATTTTGCAGACTGTTTACAGAAATCGCTGTATAGAATATCACCTTTCTTTTGTTTTTTGTCTTTTTGTTCTTTTGTCTTTTTTCTTTTAATTTGCTTGATAAAAATATTATAAACAATTTCTGTCTTACCTGATTGATATTTGTGGAATCTTCTTCAAAACAGTTGTTAAAGAGTTCAAAATAATGTTAAGACAATAACTAAAAATCTATGAAAAATACTTATTTCTGAATTCTAAGGCCAGACCGACAACTTGCACCCTAATTTAAATATAGCTGGAAAATGACTGCCCCAATCTCTGCCCAATACACCTTTGTGGCTGTAACACAGAGTTTACCATTGCTTAAATTTGGGTTCAAAATCTTTTTGAGAGATCATAATTTATTACTTGAAATAGGCATTGAAGACCAAGCTACAGGCACACTCAAACTGTGCTGAGGTGATTGCACATAAGAAGACTAGTTGAGTTAAATTAAAAATGCAAGTGGAAAGCAAAGTACTGGAATCCTTTATTAAGAATAACTTAACTCGTATCAAATCCTAAGGGAATTCTCTCAGTTCAAAATTGGTTTTCAACGCAATTTGAACATAATCTGCATCAAAAAATATAAATGGCTGAAGACTATTACTACTACTACTACTACTACTACTATTACCCAAAATTACTGGTATTATTATTATCATTAGTAATAATAATATCTATTCTGGTTTTTTAAGCATTACTTTTCAAAATAAAGAAAATATTTCCCAGGTTTACCTTACAAGTTAATATTTGAGATGCAGCTTCATATCTCTCTAACCTGAGGAGGACCTAAAATATCTGTTTTCCAAGCAAGTGTTCCAAGCAAGGATATTGAATAAATGTAGTGTGGACACTTCAGTCCACATTTCTTCAGAGCAGGCTTTCCTATATTGTCTTCTTGATGAGAGATAAAACAGATGAAACAGAGGATGACTAAGGAAACAAGTAACTTTTACTCTATTAAAAATGAATTTTTTCATATTTCATAAATTAGAGAAAACAGAATGTAATAATTTTATTACAGTATTGCTGATAGTATTACCTCATCATAAAATAGAATGGTTTGGGATGGAAGGGATTTTAATGTTCTTCTATTCTGAACCGCCTTCCATGGGCAGGGGTGCCACCCACTAGATCAGGTTTCACGAGGCACCATCCAGCCTGGTCCTGAACACTTCCAGGGAAGTGTAATGTGTATATCTCATTTTCAAACTATGTAAAACTTGAAGTAAAATATACCCTAAAGGAATTTAATTATATGTCCAAATGACTGAAGTGAATTGTACACAAAAGTTTTAACAGTGCTTATTTTTATAAAATTATATTAAAATCTGATGGATAAAACTACCCTCAAACTCATATGATGCACATTTTCAGGACATCTATCTTCACATAATTTACACCACAATATTTTCCTCTTAACTCCAAAAAAGGAAAGTATATGTCTGTGGGGATCAGTTTTGCTAGCCCTGTCTTCCTGTTACATTCACAGTACAGAAAAGGCTATGTCTAAATTAAAGGATTAGCACACTTCACATGCAGAATACATCCCACTTAGTGCCTGGTAGAGATTTATGCAGAGATGAATTTGTGTTAATGCCTGCTGTCATGAATTTGACACTACACCTGTACGTAGGATGTTCTTGAAAATGTGGAGTAATCTGAAATCAGCTCTGGGGCGCTACATAAGACTCTCTCCACTGAAATTTCCTCTTTCCTTAAGAGAAAACTACATTTCCTTCTGAGGATCCCTAGTAGTTTCTTCAGTATGAGCATACTGGACTCCATTTATCACAAAGTTATAAAGACATCTACTTCACATTGTCTGTTAGGTGCATGCTGCACACAGAGAGAGACCTGGAAATTTAATTAAGCTTCATTGCCAAAACCATGCACTGTGGAAATTGTGGACTTATGATCCTAGAATTAAAATTTAACCAGGGGCCTTTTCTAATTGCAATGCATCTAAAAGTATATTAATATGGAGTTCAATTGTTATCCCTGGTTCTTAATTTATGCGGATTGAAGGACCTGAGTCACATGAACTAAATGCAGCAAATCCACTCAGGCATAGTGTTTCCCAGAACCAGGGTTATTGAGAAGTTGGAAACAGAAACACAGACATCCTGGCAGGCTCTGTTTATGTGAAGTTCGTAACCAGAAGAGCTTTTTTCCAGGGGATGCACTGTGTAAGGATATCAAATTGCTATCCATTTTACAACACAATTATCCTAAGATAATGTTAAATCTGTTAAAAATTATTTAAGTATCAAAGTTACTAACTGCATTCAAGGAGAGAGAGAGAGAAGGGAGGGAAAACAGAGAGAAGGAGGAAGGAGAGAGGGAGAGATATGACAAACGAAAAACCATATCAAAAATTTTAAAAGAACATTTATACGAGAGAATTGAGAGCTGAGGAGGAGGGGGGCCATGAAAGCAGTAACTCATAAAGAGGCTTAGTACCACAGCAGTCTACCAGGAGAGCAGGGATGAGACCGGGACCGTAACTGGGCTCAGCTGGAGCTTGGTGACTGCCAGGCAAGTCCTCAGCAATCAGGCAGGCTAAAGGACAAATGGGAAGTTGAGTATGTCAGCCAGGGCCAGAGTGGATGATGCATTTGTTTGAGCAGAGGCACAGCTTCAGTCTGCCCCCAGCCATGACCCAGGGCAAGTACTTGATCTTAAAATCCTGATCCAAACAAGCTGGAGTTCAGCTGTCCTTCTCACAGCCCTTTCCTACCCTGCTCTTCCCAGCAGCCTAATCCAAGGTCACCCACCTGCACCCTGCCAGCACTGGACAGGAGGATGTGCTCTGGTCCCTGATGGAAAGTCTCCAATTTTGTCCCAGTCAAAACCAAAGGAAGGAGACCCTGCCTGCTTTCACATATCTAAAAGTGCAGTTGCACATCAAATATAAACAAATGCATTAATAGATATGAAGGGATCTCTTGTTGCTCTTTGCCTACCTCTTTGCTTAAATAAATTTCATTGCTTGGTGTCTGAATTGAGATAAATTATTCCTTGTATTTCACAAGTCAGAAGCAATTCTGTAAAGGACTACTCAATTTCAAGGAGAGAAAGAAAAAATCACCTAGTATTTTTCCATATTCTAGATCCCTGTCCAATGCTTTGCTTTATTCTGCAATATGGATACATTATAGATGAGATTCATGTGAAACACAGCACAGCACAATTTACACAAAAAGAAAATACAGAAGAAGGTTCCAGAATACGTACAAAAACAAAGAAGGGGAAGCAATTAAGGAAGAAGGCTGAAGTCTCCATAACACTGATCAATTAAAGAAATACATAATACTTAGAAATATCATTCAAACCCTTACTAAATAACTCACCTTTTCTCAGAAATACCTGGGGTAGAATAAATGGCAAAAAAAAAAAAAAGAAAATACAAAGGTCAGTTATAAAAGTAACTAAAAGCCACATAATATGTTACATATCAAATATAAACTGCGAAGGGATGAAACAATACTATCTGCAGAAACACCAGGAAAAAGCCTAAAATAGCAGGCACATCTGTCTAAAATTATTTTAGCATTTTTGAAAATATGTCCTGAATTGGAAAATATTTTAATGAAAAATTAAGTGAAGATCTGATAATTTCTCTTTGGGATTTTATTATAGGAATAGAAATAGGGAAAGATAACTTTTCCTGAATTTTTACTTTTTTTTTCCTTTATTTTTTCTTCCATTTTAGAACCATTTCCATAAAATTACTTCTTGCAAACATACTTCAGTTTGCATAAACTCTATGAAGATTTGATTGTACAATTAACCACTGAAAGAACTAACAAAACTTTGGAAAGTTATGGAAATCTTAGCTATGAAATGCTATTTCTGCTGAAATTTTCTGCTGAGTTTTGCAACTGATCAGATAATTTAATCGGCAAAAAATGAACCCAGGGCTGAAATACCTGGAAACCAATACTGTCTCACAAAATATCTGTGTAAAATTAAATTTAAAAAAATGGGAACATATTCCAGGTATACCCATCTTGCTGTTGGCTTCTGTCAGAGAAAGATATAAAACAAGAAGCAGCTTTGGATAAAGCAGAAGGCTTTATCCTGTTCTTTGGGGGTTTTTTGGTCATTTGTTTTTCTCCCAGAGTATAATTGTTCTTCAAAATCCATTCTCTGTGTTTGCTTATGATTCAGTAGTCAGTGCTAAATTGCAATCTATACCTTGTTTGGTTCTTCTTACTCAGAAGCTGATGTGGTTTAAGCCCCACCTGTAACTAAGCCCCTGCCTCTGGCTCACACACCTGGTGGGTTGGAGAACTGAGAGTAAAAGTAGGAAATTTGTGGGTTGAGACAAAGAATTTTAATAGCAGAAGCAAGAGCAAGCAAGGCAAACAAGGAGTTAATTCACTGCTTCCCATGGGTAGCCAGGTGTTCAGCCATCCCCAGGAAAGCAGGGCTCCATCATGCAAAATGGCTATTTGGGAAGACAAACATCATTAGTCCAAACATTCCCTCTCTTCCCCCTTCTTCCCCCCACCTTTGCAGAAGTCATTGCTGACCATAGCACCATATGGTCTGAGGTATTCCTTTGGTTAGTTGGGGTCAGCTGTCCTGGCTGTATCTCCTCCCATCCTCTTGTTCTGCCCCATCCTCCTTATTGTGGTCTTTGAAGCATCTGGAATGGTTTTTGTGAGGTGTCAGAATATTAAATGTCACCATGCTAATCTAAGGTCATTCTGATTTCTCACTCTTAAATGCAGATGTGGAAGCTAGAAAGAGAAATTGCTTCTGTAGTTGTGGCTACCTAACAGGTACTCTTGGCATTTGATAGATCCACAGCAAAATTCAAGTAAGAAAACAGCATGTGTTGACTTTCTCATGCCTGCTTATGCTGGATAGCAGAAGGGGTGTAGTGACAAAAGCAATATCAGGAACCAGAGTAAAGCCCTCTTCATGTTCTTCCTGCCAAGCATGCATTCAGAAATGTATTGAAACTTAGCAAAATGCAAAACATGGAATCTTCTTCAAGATGTCTCCTTTTCACCTTTGACAAAAATTTTCTGTGACCAAAAATGTGTTCAATTTTTTCAGGTCTCCTTTCCAGTTTAATACACAATATTACCTCTACCTTTAAACTTTGCATTGCCTTGACAATAATCTTCTAATTTTCTACACTTATGTCTGCAGCATTACTCCTTCTATAAGGGAAGCTTTAGGTTAATATATTTTAGTATGATACTTTAAAGAGTACATTATATTGTACTCAGGGAAAATTCTCAATGAAGAAAAATACTTCCAACTCCAAATATAGAAATAAAAATTAATAATTTCTCCACGGATATTATTGTATTAACTGAGTTAGAAAAGTCAGAAAAGTGTTTATGCTGAGATTAAAGTTTCTAGTCTTCGTGTTACAGTTATTCTTAAACATTCCTCTGTATTTTATTAAAAGGAAATTTGGACAGGGATCCTGACATGATCAGATTGAGACCAATTTTAATTCAGGCAGAGAATAATGAAGGCTTTAGTGCTATATGAATTATAGTTTAACTTGTCATCTGTTGTTTTATATAGAAACCCAGAATATTATGTTCGCTTGCAGCATATGGTCTTAGAATTAACTAGGAGCACAGCATTACAAAATAACAATAAAATAATAAATTATAATTTAAAAAACCCAACAAAGTAGAGATACACCTGGACAAAATTCAAAATGACTAATTTATAATAATTTGGAAATTTTTATTAATTATGTATTGAGTATTTCTCAATAGACTTATTCTACTTACTGAAACCAGATTTTTATTAATTATAGCCATTTTTAGGTCATAGATCCTGGCACAATTTTTACAGTTTTTTGATTGAGAAAAAACAAATACTAGTAAGTCAAAATAGGAAAACATGATGTGATTTTAAGGTATTACAGGCAAAAGACAAATTGCCTTAAAAATGTTTAAAATGCTTTAAAAATATTCTAAAAACCTGCAGAAGGCCTCTGAAACTGCAGTATCATTTGAAGTAGGAATATCACAAAGTCATTATGTATCTCTAATGTACAATTGTGCAGCTGCAGTAATGAAGCAATCTGTGTTTCTAAATGAATAAAATGAATAAAACTAATATAAAATACATTGTAAAGACTAAACCAGATTCTGATAAAAATAGATTCAATTAGCTTTAATTAAACTTCACCACCACTGAGAGAGAATTACTATGTTCCACCTGAATTCTTATGCTTAACCAAGTGCAAAAGCTGAGATCAAATGGACTCAAGTATAATTAAGTATAATAAAGTTGAGTAAAAACAAGAAAAAAACAAGACAAAACAAAAACCACCAAAGCAAAGCAGTGTTTTATTCTTGAAGTGCAGAAAGAATGTAGTGATGAAGTTATTAAGGATACAAAATACCTTAGTTCAGTCTACGGATATCTATAGTAGAAAAAAAAATAGATGGAAGAGAAAAAATACATTATTTCTCTAACAACATGCAGGCAGTGCATGGAAAACATTGCTTAAACAAATTGTAGATGCGATGGTTATTTTTACCCTAATTTATTTTAAGAGACAACTGAATGGAGATTTTTAATCAATGACATCAACCTTCATGTTTCAGGCTTTCTTTTGATAGTTTTTTTTACACCGTAATATATTCTTCCCAATCTGCTTCTCTATACAACATTTGCCAGCATCCATTTTTTTTCTAATTTTTCTTTCAGAAGCTTAACCTTCCACAGTAGCCATTTCGACAAAGGTCTTTGAACTGCCAGTAATTAAAATCAGAACAGCAAATGCCTGTTTTGAGCACCTTTTCAGATTAGACTATGTACTTAAATATGTACTTAGAATACAGGTAGTATATATTATCATTTTTTTCCTGTTCCTCCTCCCTCATATTCCAAGAAAAAATGCTCTCATATCTCTCATACCTCTTCGTTCCCTCCATTATATATGCTACAAAGTCAGAAACAAGATGTTTAGATATGGTATTTATAAAGATTTTTTAGTACATGAACACTTGCGATGTCACAAATAGATTGTAAGCCTAATGTCACAAACAAAATAAACCTGTAAATAAGAAAGAGGTGAAAATAAATTAATAATGTTGATGATATTTAGAGCTTTTGTCTTTGTCAGCTCTTTAATTTCTCCCTGTGCTGAGAAATATGATGAAATAGTAACAATGTGTGCAGTCATGAAAATCCACATTCAAAAAGTCATTCAAAACCCTTTAGTCAGTGAATCTAGGTCTAAACAATTTGCTGTCCCCTAATTGTTGATAATTATATGTTGATACATTAAAAACAACGGCAATAAAAACAAACAAACAAACAAAAACAAAACACCAAAAGCCCCCAAACAAATTTCCGATCATGTTCTTCAGCACTGCCATAACACTCTGTCAGTGTTAGCCTGTTTCCTGAACTCTTTTCCTGCCTCAGAAAGGATCCTTCTAGCATAACTGGGAAACAATACAGTGCAATGAAATTAAAATATGGAAGTCAATGACTCTTGGAAGAGTTTCTGTTTATCAGTATTAAACCACTGCTAATCCGAAAGACAAATGTTCTCAGTGTGTGTTAGTCAGATAAGGATTTTGTATAATTAGTGCTCTTAGGATTAACACAGGAGGCCTAGAGGTATGCTATGCACATACACACACATGTGCACAAGCTTCCTAAGCAAGCAAACAGAAATCAGCCTGAATCTATAAAGACAGAGAGAAAAAAGGCAGTAAAATGAAAGGAGGAAGATTTAGCTTACTGTAATTAAGGCAATTTAAAACAGCTTTTAATTTTGTAATTTCTAGCACTTCAATGTAACTTTACAGGTTAAAAACCCAAGGTCTTCACTTTTTTTATGTCATTGGATATTCCCATTACTTCTGCTCCTTAAGAAGTTGTTCTTCTTACTAGTTAGAACCTCAATCCATTCTTCACATTCATCCATGGTTCTTAACAGCTGCAGAAATAGGAAGAGTTCAAGATAAGTCAGTAATAATTAGCTCCAACTATATTGACATGATTATAATGGACAGAAATTGCTATATTTTTTTTCATTAAGTATAATAAAATATTTATGTCTTTTCAGGATAGCTTTGTATGTTGCTTGAAACATGTTCAACATGACTCATTTACAAGTACTTTTAGTGTTATAATTCTCTCAGTTACCTTCATGCTTTGAAAATCAAGAGAATGGCTTAAAAGCATGGCTTCTATTATTTTTTGTGGGGGTTTTTTTGTTTGTTTCCGGGGGGTTGTTGTTTTTTTGTTTTGCTTTGTTTTGTGTTTGTGGGAATTTTTTTCTGTTGCTGGTTGGTAGCTTGCTTGGGTTTTCGTTTTTTTGGTGGGGGTTTTTGGGTGTTTTTCATAGAAGAGGAGCTTATCTTTAACTTTCTGAGGTCTCAACATTTTTTTAGGACATTCCAAACTTTCTCTAAAATTTTGTGATCAATAAAGCCACTTAATCCAGTTTGGTTTTTTTTGACTCAGAAAACTGAAGTTATAACTCTATTTCTTTTAATTCAAGGACCATAAATTTTTAAAATATTTGTGACCTTTTGTTAATATAATACTTGTATATTTGTCTTTCAGTGGATTAATACAGCTATTTTTAAAATTGTGTCATGTTCTGTTCTTGGAAATAGTTCTTTCATAGCCACTTTTATTCCAGTACAAATAAATTTGAAGGTTAATCTTGCACCTATTTAATGGCAAAAATTCCAGAATTTATTTTATAGATTTGTTAATGAGAAAGCATATATTCATTAAAAATTTAAGACAATAGGATGCTGTCTGCAAGAAACTCTTTATTCCCAACATTTATTTGAAACCATCTGGTTAAGCAAGTAAAGCTATTTCTTATATTCTGCTATATTGTGCTTTATTTTCTCATGAAGAACAAATATTTCCATCTCATTTTCTCGAAAGCTTCAGTGTTCTGATAACAGATGCATTTAATTATTTATATTTCACCTTTCTGCAATTCAAGAAGCTTCACTTTCGGAATTGTCTTTGTTACAGGTTAATACAGTTTTTGACATAAACATTAGTGCTCGAGCTGCAGACAGAGCTTTTTAATGACATTCCTTCAGCAGCACCAGTGCAAAGGCTGTCTCCTGCTGCCATGGGGGCAGCTGTGGCACCGAAGCACCAGAGACTGTGCAAGGTTCTCAGTGGTTTTCACACCTTGCCCCACACCACACAGCAAATGCCTCATCTGTTGTGACATTGTGACATCTGGCTGTGCCAGGACAGTCATGTTCCCACACATCTATCCTCATGGGCAGCTTTCAAGGCAAGGGTATTCAACTTGGTTTATACTTCTCTTAAGGATTGGTCCATGTTGACCATGGCCCTAATTAGGGTGCAAAGCAAAGCTGATTTTGTCTGAAGTCCAGGGACAAGGACATGGTCCTAGAACTTGTTCTGTGTGACTCTAATGTCCTGGCTACATTCATTGTTGTGGCCAGACATTTCACTGAGTCCTTGGTCGAGTTTTGTCTTAGACTGACTTTGTTATGTCAGATTATGATACCACTCTCCTTGTCTGAAATCTACATGGAAAGAAGGATCAAATTATTTTAATGATTTTGCCCACACTATTTGGCCTTCTTTCAGCCTTCTTCTGTCTACTTTTTTTCTCTCCTTCTTCTTTCTCCATTTTTTTTTTCTCTCTCCCATCTGTCCTATAAACAATTCTAATTTGAACACTTTAATGTCTAAACTGATAGAATTATCCAACTGGAAAATACAGAAACTGTGTAAAATTTTAATTCTCTCTTTTAAATCTATAAATAATGGAATATCCTATTTTAGTAGAACACCCTCAATGAATTTCCATACTTCTATGTAGATCCCTTAGAAACCACTAAAATTCAAACTTCCTTACAGTTTGTTGCTTTTTTTTTTTTTAATCTTTACTTCAGTGGATTTACTTTACAGTCTTTGAAGGAGAATAAGACTATGTTTTTACATCAACAATGTAAGAATCAAAGCGATCTGCGGAAATTAAGTCTGCTTTGTGTCAACATTCAGTCCTGCTCTATGTAATGTTCACATATGATTTTCTGCCACAGTTATTTCTGCTACTGGCTCTACCATATCAATTCTTAAATGAAACAGAGATGAAATAAGTATTTGTGGTAACTTACCTATAATTTCCCTAATACAACATCCACTATTCATTAAAACCTGTGTCAACTAGTTTATAGACGTGCTTTATGTTCAGCATACAACTGTCTTTTTTTGAAAGCTATTATGGAAGATATTACTGACCTTGTCTTATTTTTCCTTGCATAATCTAGAAGAAGGTTCAGAAGGTCCGGCAGAGAACAATGATCACCATTGTTCTATTGATATAGGGGTTGCTTATATATCATCTGATGGTCCAGCTAAATCTTCTAATTACTTTTCTCTTGCATAATAGAAAAGGAGCAGAATATCTTTTTCATACTACTTAAACGGATTTATGACAAAAAGGGAAAAGATTCCAGGACAAGCTGAAGAATCTCTCTACACAATTTATTACTTATGTCTGAGGTTACAAGACTCTGTGTGTCTCTCTGTAAAGTTGCCATTTCCATTTTCTAACGTGCTCGGCTGTCAGCACCATTTGAGGCTCTCATTTCTGTGTTGCCTTTCTATCTCAACATTTAGTTGAAACTGTAAAAAAGGTAACACAGACTTCACAGTGTATGATTTTTAAATGCATGCTGCCTCTTTTCAAATGCAAATACACTAAAAAATAAGCTGGTCCCTACTGAGAATAAGCAATTTCTGCCCTGCAAAAATCCTTAACAATGCAGTTAAGAAGTGCTAGCAGTTTTCTGAAAGGACTGATTTAAGAATGAAATTACAAAAGTCTGAAGAGCTGTAGAAGGGAAAAAATCTAAGCCATTTATTTTCTTCAAACAATTTTACTAGTTCATTGAAGTGAGTGATGAAGAAAAAAAGAAAACATCCAGCAACTTGAAGAAAGATTAAAGTAGCCAAAGACAAGATCCACCAAGCTTGCCATCTTGGTGAAGAGATTTCTAAACTAGGAAGAAAAGGGAATAGAGTGTACAAGCCACAGTCAAGTGTGGAAATGGTGGACACACATGGAAAACCAAAAACCCATGGCAATAGGAGCTAAAGAGACCTCAGAAACAGAATGGAACAATGCCTTTGTAAAGGATACGTATGAAAATGTGCACAGCCTTGGAAAGAATTGGTCGGAACCAGAATGCCACATGTTGATGCACAACTGCAATGTTGTTGGATGAACTAAGATGTGGTGGAACTGGAGTGGTGCAGTGAGCAAATAAAGGTTGTTAGGAATGACAGACAGGGAAGGTGGTGGAGAGGGCTTAGTCTTCAGTGTGAAGGAGCAGCTTGTCTGTTGGAAGCTCCCATACGGGATGGGACAAGAGACCGCCTGAAAATCTGAGTGTCAGGATCAGAGAGGAGGACATTTTGCAGCAGGAGTGTGTTATGGGATATCCAGTCAAGACCAGAAAGTGACCAGTGGCTGGGCATGAAAACATGAGGCGTAGGTAATGTTTTGCTTTATATTATACCAATCACACACAACATTAGCACTCAAAGCTTTGTTCACAATTATAAAATTAATTAAGGAAAAAACAAGTAATTTATAAAATCAAACCTTCCCATCTTCTGATTAAATATATTGTCTGTGCTGAACAAGGGCATCATTCTAGATGGTTTGGAATCCCTGCCTGTCTCTTTATTTATAAAGCCAACAGTTCTATATATCTCTGGGGTGGTGTCATCACTGTATTAATTAGTTCCATCTCCTATGAAATAATTTAGTACTTATGATAAGCATATTAAGATTTTTCTTAAAGCTTATGTTGCCAGAATCTATTAGATAGCAGAATATTTTCTTCCAAAACTTGAAGAATTAACTAAGGATGGCCAAGAGTACATTAAAGATTGAAAATGTTAACTTTTTCAAGTAGTGCTCAGATTAAAAATCTCCTTCTAGCAAAACTGCTTTTAATAAAAGCAACATTTCTATATTTAATAATATTAGTGATTATGCATTGTTACATGAAAAATAGAAAATATTTATATATAAAAATGAAAGGTTTTCATTATGTATCTTTTATACAAAGCCAGACAGTGACAGAGAGTATCAATTCTTTGCTGTAATTACAAATTTAGTGAAGTTACTAAACAGAAGACCCTCATCTCATTAAGGCTGTAGGTAATGGCAATACATTTTCCATGCTTCAGAAGGAAAGGAGAAAATTAGAAGGGGATAAAAATACTTAATTGACTTCTACTCTATACTTGCTAAATTCTAACACAACAAGATCATTTACCACAATTAGAGCATTAAGGAGGTCGAGAAAACAGGTAGACACCAAACCATAAGTTTTTAAATAAAGGAGGAGAATGGGAGCTGACAACTCCTCAGCACAACTTAGAGTACAGTCACGGAACTGCAATATGATAATTCACAAATAAAGGGACCCCCACAGGTTAGCTAACTCAACACATGCTCAAAACAGATGTTATCACTTCAGGCTGCCCATGGTTCTCTCCAGATGAGTCTGGAAAACTTCTAAGTGAGGAGATTTCACAATCTCACTGGGCAACATCTACTATTTGACCACCTCATGGTAAAAAATAGTTTCCCAATAGTTAATTGAAATTTCCCATATTCTAACTTGTGTCTATTGCCTCTCATCATATCACTATGATCTTTCAAGAAGAGTCCATTGTCTCTGCATATTTCAGTGACTTAGTTGCAAACAGGTCATAAACCTAGACCATAAATGGCGGCTTAGGTCAATCTGGCGTAGAAGTCTGACACAGGAAAAAAAACTAGCGTAATTCCACAGTTTGTGTTAGACTTATAAAGCTAAACGTCACTGTCTAGTCTGTTTTGGATTTAAAACCTATATATCTATCTCAATATATGCACTAGCAATACACAAGCACTCTTGGGGAAGAAAGGGAGGTAAGAACTTGTCCTGGGGTGGCATAATGGTATTTGTACTCCCTATCATTTGTATGCTTGACTAGGAATATGGTCCTGTAGCTTTAACTGTGTCCCGCAGTCGGGAGAAGCTCTGCCAGCACGGGATGTTTTGAAACTCTTCCCCCGGCTGTTCTACAGGGGAGTGAGAAGGAAGGGACACTGGTTTTTTTTTTTAGATAGTTGCTGCTGCTGGTTGCTGTTGCTACTGGTGTGGCTGCTGCTTGGGTTTTCTTTTTTGTTTTTTTTTTCCTCTGGGATTGTTTTTTCATAGTTTTTGGACCTTTTTTCTTCAACTTGCTTTCTCATCTGAGAACCTGAGGAGTCCTGGAGGACAGCGGACAAGAATCCTCCAGGGAGCCACTGGAGCAACTCCATCCGGCCCCTCTGGGGACCCCAGAAAGGGGAAGCTATGCCTGAAGAAAAGGACACTAAAGTTCATCAACTGTTTATTCATGTTTAATGACCCGTTTTCCCCTTTCCCCTTCCACTGTGTGGTCTGTTAATTAAACAGTTCTTTTTCCACTTTCAGCCGAGATATTCTGTTGTGAGGGAAGGGGTGCCAGAAACCTTTGCTGTGGGGGAGGCACCTGTTCAGAGTGCTTTCCACCTAGGAAATTTGTCTCTAGTCTGAGACAGAACTCTGAGAAACATTATCAGAAAACTAATGAGAAAATAATACTATCATCCAATGCTTCAGGTTCTCCTTGGTTTTGAAATAATTTTACCATGTGTCAGGAAGACTTACATTCATATACTACAGAGAGAGGCTGTGATGCAGAAAGAGATCCAGTACAACCTATTCAGGTATATAATACTTAACTCTTAGACACCCAGGATCCATCTTAAGCAAATCTAACTTATTTTGGCAGACCTATGAGATACTCAGGACTTGTAAGAAACATCAGTACCATAGTTTGAGGTGAGAGTTCCGTGCAGCATCTTCAGTGTGTTGTCAGCTGGATAAATCTTCAGTGCCATGAGGTAGATGCTTTTGCAGATCTAATGAGAAAAGTAGATCTTAAATTGTAGACTTTTGCCACTTCAAGGGTACCTGTGTACCCATTGTATATATGAAGAATTTTGACACTTCCTTTACAGGGATTAATGCATTAAAATTTAAGTGCAAAATAATTGATTTAGATAACATGGCTCAAAGTTATCTTGCTTATTACAGTATGCTAGTTAGCTGAGATTAATTCAGACCACTTTAGTGCAGTGGGGGATTGCTCTCATCTTAATTTAACCATCTAAAAGTAGATGTCTAGTCTAAACTAATTGTGCAAATAAGATTTTTGATCAGTGGTGACATCTTTAAAAGGCAACACAATTTGAGCAGTAGAAATCAATTCCAGGATTAAATGAGTCACACTCTGTATATGCTACTTTCTTTCTACATTATGTAGAGAAGGAATCAAGACCAGTTTGAGCTAGTCAACTCATTTTCAGTTGGCAAGTACTAGGTACATTCTTATAATGTAAAAATCTTGCTTTATTTATTATGCAAGAGAGAAATTGGCCCCTCAAAGAATTTGGCAAAGAACTTAGGAGAAGACACTGTTGAATGAAAGGAAACCTGAGGAATTCAGAGACAGTTTACTTAAAAAAAAAAAAAAACAAAAAAACCCCAAAAAACCCAAACCCAAAACCAAACAAAAAAACCCCAAAACCAATTCAAAACAAAACAAAACAAAAAAAAAACCAAAACCAAAACCAACCAACAAAGCAAACCAAAACAAAACAAAGAACAAAACAAAAAACCCCAAAAATTAATGCATACAATA
The DNA here is from genome assembly GCA_013397895.1 of Origma solitaria. NCBI lineage: Eukaryota > Metazoa > Chordata > Aves > Passeriformes > Acanthizidae > Origma > Origma solitaria. The sequence continues at coordinate 675,319 of VZRL01006557.1, forward strand.
AAAATTACCTGAAAATTTGAAGATAATCATAGACATGTTCAATAAATGAGAGAAATATGAAGTAGATTTATAGACAGATTAAAAAAATTATATTAAATATCTTGTGTTCACAAATACCAATTTTGTGTGTGAATTTTTGCAACCAAATCAAAACCATAAAGCACAGCAATGAAAAAAACAACAGACAAACAACACTTGAAATACTTAATATTTTATATTCTAAATTAAAACGTTGTTGGTGTTTTTGGGTTGCAATTATTTAAAACATTTATATTTTTCTTTTTTTTCTGGGTTAATTGCGGAATTCAGCTATTGCTGCTTGCAAAACTTGAAATAAATTAATTTCTTATACGGTTCTTCCTGAATCATATTACCAATAAAGGCAACATTATGATGGCTTGTTTTGATTTGTTTATGGTTTTCCTTGTCAATTTTACAATCTTATTTTCAAGAAAAATATATATGAGCATTATAGCTCATCAAAGTGGCTACATGTTGAACTATCTATGACATCTTGGGAGCTAGTTTTCATCATTTTCCTCTTTATACAGTCTGTAAAGTATAGATGTGCTAAGAGCCTCTCTTCAGCAAGTATTAAAATAATGTTTTCCTACTACCAATATTTTGAAATCACAGTCTCAGGATTAAAGTTCATTTTAGAGTAAAATCTCATAGGTTTTAACATGGAAACCTCAGACATTCAGTGGTAGATGACTTGATCTATAAATGTTTCACGTATTACACTTTTTTCATGAGAGAAACATTGCTAAATCATCAATTTTGTGCTTTCTTGAGAGATCTTTAACTTCTATTAGATGTTTTGTTGGACAGCTAATCATAAAGGCTTTTTATAATGTCAGCTTAATTCAAGGACATCTTGCCATTTTGGACTATCATTTTGAAACTTACCCAGCCTCTGAAGCTACTTGTCGTTTTCTGTCCATCACCAGGTAACAGCTTATCCCTCTTTTTCTGTATACTAACTTTTCAAAATAAGCCAGACTCAAGTGTTCTGCCTTTCTGTTACAATGACATGTTATTCCTGTTTGTATACAGGAATTTTTCCCTATTTTAGCATAAGCTCTCAGTTCTTTCTTCCTATTTACAGTTGTAGTTTTCTGGTTGCCATAAACCCCTTACTAACTTGCTTTGTCAAACCTCTAGCTGATATGTGATAATTTGTCTCTGAAGAATTCTTGAGATTCAGTGAAGCCCAAAGTTCTTCTCTGACTTGATCAAGGAAATATTTTAAAGCAAACACATGCTAGTAACATAGAAAGAAATACAGGCACGAGAGGGCAAAAGTATTTTTTGAACTGAACTAACTTTTTGTTTCCACTGCTATCCCATGATTTGGAAAGAAGAGAAGTGTTTTGCGTGAAGACTACACAACTCGTTAAAGTTGTAAAGTAGTAAATGTTTATCCCAGTGCTGGGGTGCAGTGCATGGGGGATCGCTCCTCCAAAAAGCATATGCGTTGCCAGTGGTACTCAGTTCGGTTTATATCGGGTTACAGGTTACATATTCATTAAATTGCGCAACATGCCTATACATATTCATGACCTATCCCCTCTTTGTATTATAATGAGCTTCAAAGTAATTTCCATATGCTTACTCTTGCGCAGTGCCTCCTGGTGGCCGTGGGCAGAGGTCATGAGATGAAGTAAACGACTCTTCCTCAGTGTTGAACTCTTCACCTTGCTTCCTTGTGCCTGCTCTCTGGTTCCTTGATCTTCGTCCAAACCTCGGTGCCACTCTCAACTGGTTTAGGGATCTAGAGAGAAGGAACCAGGCCACGGTTGCTTTCTTTTTTATAATATTCTTACATCCCCTGCCTGCTTTTGGCAAGCACAATAATATTAAACACGCAACATACATTGTTTAGCAAGTGGTTTTACCAAGCTTTGCATTCCTTAACTCTTCCTTCCCTTGTATCAGAAGGTGACTGAAAGAAAGATTAGGAGAGTCTTACACAGCAATAGCTCACATTCCTGAAATTCTAGATGGGCATGAAGGTAAGATTAATTTCATGTTACATTAAAGATAGTGTTCACATCCAGATTGCACACACTTTAATTTAGGTATCTGCATGCAAAGAAGAAGAAAAAATAGATTTATTCTCTACTTCCAAGAGGTGTTCGGCCACTTCCTGGGAAGCAGGGCTTCAGCACAAGTGGCAGTTGCTCAGGAAAGCAAACATCATAAATAAAAAATTTCCACCATCTCCTTCTCATTCTCTTAGATATCTGAGCTGATATAAAATGGTATAGAAAATCCCTTGAGCTAATTTGGGTCAGCTGGCCTGATTGTGTCCCCTCCCAGGATCTTGCCCTCCCCTTGATGGGGGGGGGAATGTTGAGAGCCAGCACGGATGCTGTGCCAGCACTGCCCAGCAGCAGCCAAAGCACTGGGGCGCTCTCAACACCTTTCCTGCTACCAGTGCAAAGCACAACACTTTGACGGCTGCCATGGGAAAACAAGCTCCATCTCAGCCAGACCCAATATAATCCCCACCCCTTATTTCACACCATTTGCTTCATACTCAGATTCTACACAACTTATATATCTTCTAACTATTGCATCATTTTTATTTCTCATTACTGAAATCCCTTCTTACCAATTCATACAACTCACACTGCATCCTTAAACCATCTTTATACCCAACATCCAGATTTATACATTTTCATTAACTACTATACCGCATCCTTTCACAAATAGATATTATTTCCCATTTCATGGGCTTCCTCCCTTCCTCCAGATCCATGACTTGGGCTTCATTTCACCTGGATGGATACTCAAGACAGAAGAAACAAAACAATCGATCACTGGGCACCAACACTGGCCTGACTCACGTCATTGTTGTGCTCTATTTGCTCCTCTCAAAATTCAGTCTTTGTTGGTTCTTGTCTTCCTGCAGCATACAACTTACACCACAGATTGTTTTCCTCCCAACGTTTAAACTCCTTGAGGAACAGACTGGGTCTCCCCATTTTTCTGCATTACCCACTAAATACACCCTGGTCCTTAGAGCAAAGACAATCCAATGAATGGGTTTGCCTTTTCCCATGGGAGGAGAAATCCACACAGATACAGTACAGCTGAATTTTAAAAGTGTCTAAAAAAGAAGAAAAATCGATGTGCAGTTGAAGGTTTTTGTGAATACATGTTTTGGTTGTTTTCCCCCAAACGGTGAACTTGATGAGTTTGACACTTTCTGACAGATATGAACATTTTGAGCTTTGAGTCTTATTGAACACTATGAAATGTTTCACCTTCTTGTCACCTTTCCATATAAACACCAGAAAAAAATGTCAGTATGAGAGAGATGACAGGGTGTAATACACACAAAAAAAAGGGCAAAGAAAATATGAAACTACTATTTCTTTTGTCATGTCCTTGTAGCAACCTCTTTCCCCTCTATATCTGGTCTTTATATTTCACTGTTCTGTTTGCCTCCACAAAGATTTTCCCTCCCCATTATCATTGTCTAATCCCATCCCTTTTTCTTTCTACTTTTCCTAGTATTTGCAGTCACTAATGGCTGATCAGGAGACTGAACTAAAAATAAAAAAAGCTAAATATTTAAAGTAGAAGTAGCTATTTTAGGCTCTCTTTATAGTCATTGCAGAGAAGTATGCACCTGCAAAAATATTGCAGTTAGTCTTACTGGTCTATTTTAGAATCTTAATTTCTGTTTGATTATAAATATAGTCTGAAGTGGCTAGTTTTGTTATGAATATCTAATTCCTTAAAATATAATTTTGTGTAGAGGAATACTCTTAATTTTCTAGCTAAAAAAATAAAAAGACAAAAACAGCTGCAGAGTATAAAAAATGCAATTAGGTGTGCTCTGTCCTTAATTTCCATTAATTTCCATTAAGAACTTACTTTCCAAAGAATAAACTGTTTTGTTTTTTTTTCCCCAGTATCCATCGAATATTTATACCCTCTGTTATATTTATATTTTAGTAAGTTCTTGCAACATTTAGGCTTCTCAGGACTGCTTTATCTGTGAAATACTCTTTGAGACACTCAGACACATTCTGTTTTCTGCATTACCATGTTGTCCAAGAATGTTCTGCTTGCTGGAGCATATGGGAATACAGGCATTAAAGCATGTCAGACTTCTGCTTGCACTTGCTTCTCCCATTAAAGCTTAAAACCTGCAATTTCCACATCTTTAAAGGAAGCAACAAGCTTGGTTGAAGCATTGACAAGCAAGCTTAAAATATTCACAATTACTTATAAAGATGATCTGAACTGAGTACTTTGACCTCAAGAGATTTTGTTAGAAAAACCACATTAGTATACAAATGAACTAATTCAAGATTCAATGTTCAGTATATCTTATAATGTGATTGATATATTTATTGTATGTCAAAGAAAGAATATATGAAACACTTATTTAAGTCTGAAATCTTGTGTATTGAAAAGAGAAGAAAAAAAAAAAAGAGGTGCCCAGAAGACATAAATATTCCATACAGATAAAGATATGTGTGCTAAATACATAGATATAAGCACACATATGTATTTAGACTAAAAGACCCTTTATATGTATAAGGATCTCAAAGAATTTTGCGTATATATATATTTGCACTTGTGTACATAATAAGCATGCATCTATTTATACAGGTACAAATGTATATTGTCCATGTATGTGTATACACTTTTAATTTAAAGTAAGGCATATAAATTTTAAAATGAAGACCTGATTCTAAATTTTAAGGCTGTCTTTCTTTCATATATGGATGAGAGGGAGAGGCATGTTATATCTAAGATGAGACTATTTGCTCCCAAAGAAGACCTCTCCGTTTCAACTGGCTTTTTTGAGTTAAGTGTTTAATATGGCATAGACTTAGACATGTCTCTATCAGATAACAAAAAAAAAAAAAAAA
>VZRL01006557.1:684652-769758 GCA_013397895.1 Origma solitaria
TTATTCTTCTACTACTTTTTTTTTTTTTTTTTTTTTTTTTTTTTTTTTTTTTTTTTGTAATGTAGATTTTTGCTTGTCCAGGACCAAAATCAAGACTTGATGGATGACAAAGTAGAAAATTGTCAGCTATGCACAGATCTTAGCATCAAATCAGAGTGCAGTTTCTGCATCTGATCAAAGCATTCTACAGTCAGCACTAATAGCATCATAATGAGGGAAAACTGAGAGGGACTTTGAGCAGGTTCCTGCAGAAACTACATAAATGCTATGAGAAAAGTATTTGAGACAGCCACCTGCTCCACTGGAGAGGACCTCCAGAGAACTACATTCATATGGGAAACCCCTGCCACTCCAATTCCACCATGTATACTGGGAAGATCTTTCCCTTTCTCTTTCCCTGTCTCTGACTCCCTCTCTCTCTTTGTTTTGGTTTTACCCCAAAATGCTTTTGCCGACAAGTCAAAATATTACATCACCTGTACACCTTGCAGGTATTTTTATTTGCGTGTGTGCTTATGTCAGCCTGATGACAGGAAAATTTTTAACAAATACATTAAGAGTGGAAGAGATTTCAGGATATAGCATAGCTACTCCCTGATTAATAATGATTATAAATATAATTAAGGCAGGTGTGTTCCCCCTTCTCTCCCACACTTCCACCTTTCATTTTAAATGACATTTACATGTAATTAATAATGTAAGTGCAGGAAATGTCAAATTCAGATATCCACAATGATTAGAACATTATTATCCTGCTGAAATCTAGAAGTTTGACAATAAAAATGTACAGCATTGATTAGGGAAGGAAATTATGTTATTAGATAAAAAACCAAAACAAACAGGGCAACATCAGGACACACAGAAAGCACACTCCACTCTACCAGGCTGCTGTTTGCTTTGCTCACCTGAGCTCTTAGGCTACAGCCCCTGTGGTCACTCAACTGGCTGTACAAGCCTAACCAGCAACTGGAGGTCTCCAGAGGGTCAGAAGGGCTTATCACTCAGTGTTTTCAGTTTTTCTGGAGCATGGGAGTGTGAAGGACCAGGCATAAGCATGTAAGCATGTTTTGTCTCAAATTGGATCCAGGGCTGCATCCACAGGGGCATTACTGGCAGAGACAAAGACATGAACATCCCACTCTAAGCAATTGTCAGGCTGCACCTTGATTACTGAGGCCTGTTACTGTCAGCACAATTCAAAAGAGACAAGGACAAGCTGGAGATAAGTCCAAAGGACACCACAAAGATTATTGAAGAGAAGCAGGAAAGGCTTTTACTCATTGTGAGCTTTGCTCAACAGTAACTGAAGCATCTTTTATCAGCTCTGTTTCCATCACCGATCCAAAACACAGTCTGATACAAGCTACTATGAAAAACATTAACTCTATCCCAGCACAGTGTTCTTTCCTAGTTTCTTAATGTCCTACATCTTATAACTGATAAATTAACATAAAAGTCAGTGGCAAATTTTCACATAATAGATACCAAAGGAAAGTTGTGTTGAAAAAAAATGTGTTAGAGAGAATATACTATTAATTTAAATATGTGTTTTGTTTGCTTAGGAACTTTTAATCAATATAAACATTAATGTATTCTTTTGGCAAAGTATGTTAAAAAAATGTTTTAAATTCTCCCCAGTGCTTGTAGTCTGCATTTATAAAATTCAGGGAATGGGGACAAAAACATTTAACATTAAGTCACCAGCATGTTCCTGGAACAATTGCTACCTTGCAGTACTTCAGACAGGCAGATGGATGAAAATGTTACATAGGTTTGACAATGAAATATACTTTCCACTCAAGCTGAAAATCATTAAGACCAATATAATATTTTCTTTTGTGCTTATTGGAGTTATTAGTTTTTCACTCTCTCATTCCAATTCAATACTTGATTAGTAAAAATTACTATAATGCACTCTTTTCCTTTTTTTTCCTTTTTTTTTTTTTCCTCGGAAAACAATGCAGAAAACCCGACAACTGAAGAGTTGTCACAGAATATTCTGACTTATAAGGGACCCACAAGGTTCATAGAGTCCAATTTTTAAGTGAATAGCCTGTGTGGGGATTGAAACCATGACCTTGGCAGTATTAGCACCGTGCTCTGACCAACCAAGCTGATACTAGGGTCTCAATTATATCCTTACAAGGCATAATGAAAGTATATCTTCCTAAATGTTTGAAATCTTTTTCCTGTTTCCTCATCTTCATTTTCTTCCTGAGTATTCATGACAAAAATTGATTTGCATGTTACCTATATTTTCATATTAAAGAAAAAAAAAAAAGGATTCAGCTTTGTTGCTTAGCAAGAGGTGTTTTGTTTAACTTAATATGCAGAGGATGTTTGAGACCTCTCTGTGAGGCTGTGTCTGGAAGATACACCACAGGACCCATAACTGCAGAGGATCAGCTCCCACTGGAGTCAGCAGCTGAACGTCGGATAAGATTCCTCTAAAAACCTCAACTAGCACAGGAATTATGGCTATACAATTTGTATGAACCCTTGGACTCACGCACTTCACTTACAAATTGCAAATACGTTTAGGTATCTAAATATATGTACCTACTTGGTAACTAGCCATTTCATCTCCTATTACAGTCAATGGAGGCCTACTAAAAAATTCCTGCAATACCCAGGGGCAATGACTTTCCTTCTTAAATATTCATGTAGCATCAATAACTTCCTCTAGGCAAGACAGTTCATGGGAAGCAGACATTAAATAGCAAGCTGAGCAATTATTCCACTGAGAACCTAGAACACTTGTAGAGACAACTTACCATTGCTTATAATCTACAGCTTTGCTCTTCCCTTTTTAAAACCATCTTCACTTCCCATTACTAGGAAATTAAATGTTTGTTTTTCAGAATAAACATTGTTCCCAGTTTGATACTCTTCAGTATCTTAAGTAAACATAATTTACCTGAAATTGTGGTCATGTTCCTCCTTGCAGAAATTGCAGTGATTTTTTGGATGAAGTTTGAAAATATTAATGATTTGCTACTAAACTACACATCAGAAGTGGGTTAACATCAGTTTCAGGACTGAAAGGAGTCCTCTGCTTCTATATTCCCCCATTCAGCTTTTGAGTAGAGCTTTGCATTTCCTTTGTTCTGTGCACAGCCCACCACCTTGTACTTTTTATAGTGCTTTGCATGAATTTTTTTTTAACATTCTAACTGAAACTAAGAAGTGTACCAAGTTAAATTTGCTGAAAAAGATGGAACAAACATACATTTTAAATTCTTTTTTATAACATGACAACTTGGCAAATAATCTGGTTGGCTTTCTGCTATATAATAATTACTATTCCCTAAACTTGAAATCAGGTTCTTAACTTCCAGCTGACCAAATATTTTTATTTAATGTTTCATACATCCTTGGCTAGCAACCCTATTTGACCGTGATTTACTAGGATTAGAACAGCTTAAGTGATTTGGATAGGTTATATATGAAGTCAAGGGCAGAACAGGAAGAGATATTCATGCCATGATGATCAGTCATACCTGTAAAAATAATTTTTATGGAAGATCCATGGCAGTTTAGCAGAAAAATCAGAGAGAGTTTTCTCTAACTGTAAAGTTTCTGAATTCAAAAAATAAAATCCCAGCAGCAGAATAAGTCACCCACTGTTGTTCTCATATTCCCATCACTCCCACATTAGGTGAATGGGATGCTTCAACTATATGAATCTGTAACATCTGCTTTTCTGCTGATTTCAGCTTGTCAAATAAATTCTTGCTTTTGTAGAAACTTCGAGACTAGAGAGAGCAAGGAAGTTTTAAAAGCATTTCACACGTCTGTAGTTTACTTTATTTCATGTGGAACATAGAAAATGCATGTGGTCTTACTTGATTTTTTTGTATATTTGATTGCTAGAATGTCAGCTAGAAGGGAAAATCTTGAAGTGCAATTCCTGTGACCATGGGTTACAGGAACTACACTCCTAGTGAGTTATCATGAGATTGCACACATGACTCTACTTCCATCTATCTGTTTTTCTCTCCAGACATCATTACTTCCAGCATAGAAAGCAACATTTCTTTCGTGTTCTCTTCTCTCACCCCTTTTTATATGCCACAAACAAAAAAGAAGAAAGGTACTTCATCCAGACAGTGTGAATGTTCTTGATATATTTCCTTCAGTCTAATGATTAGTCCAGAACTGTGCTGATTCTAGACTTTTCCATGCATTACACTATTTCCACATGGATGCTACCATACAGAGTAATATGGAGGCAGAGAGAGGGGGGTCATGTATATTTGGCTGTGAGTTTGATCAAGTTACAAAACAACAACAGCAAAACCACATATTTAGCTTTACTTCTGCCTGATTATCTCTGCACAACCTACAGCACTGTGCGAAGTTAATGTATAATTTACCTCACAGCACCAAATCTTTGCTAGGCCAACACATCACAATGCTGCCACACAGCTGCCACTCTTGATATATTGATGATCTATGTGCTCAAAGGAATAACAATCTTTAGTTACTATAAGCTACTAGGGAACCAATCCTGCTTCAATATGATTTCTGATTGCTAACTTGCCAGAAAACTCTGTGATATTCAATAAAAATATTTTTTGAGACAAAAAATATTATAATATCATTAAACAAATATTTTTAACTTGTAGTTTACTTTTAGTGTAAATGTTTACAAAAGTGTTTCACTGAAAGGAAATGTTAATTAAGAATGTGTCAGTGCAACCTGCTTATTATTTCTCTAAAGACAAGAAGGAGATGTGTCTCACATCATGCCATACTGGATGACTGGACGACAGTAATATTAATAAAACAAGCAACAACACCTACATAATAAATGTGCTCAGGCCTGTCAAAGGCATGAACTGATGTGTTCTGTTTCTGATGTATACTTCTTATGTGGTGAAAATAAATTAAGTAGGAAAGTATATAACAGTGAAAGTCCGGGAATGGAAACAAAAGAGCAGACAGAGATCTAGTTCAGTCTACACCGGCTGAGGACCTCAGGTGATTGATGCTATTACTTAAATGCCAACATGTACCACTCCCCCTAGTGAAGGAGAAACCTGCTTTTTATTCACTCCTCACCACATTTCTCTGCTGAAGAAGCAGCAGTCATATATAAAACATTATGAATGACAACATAATTAGGTTAAGTAAATTAGAATTCTGAAGCTCAGTCCATGTTGTGTTTCTGCTTCAGCCTTCCCACATGACAAGATAATTTATACCACAACACAGAGTCAGAGTAAACTAGGCTGAAAAACTATCAATGGTGTGGCAAACATTAAGTTTTTAAGTATAAGGCATTTTGTCCATCTGCATGTTATACTTTGTCCTTTTACCTCTTCCAGTTGTTCAGCATTTAGACATTTTACATTTTACATTTAGACATCTACACTTTAAGAGTAAATGTCTACATTCAGAACTGTTCCTTTGCTGATGCTGTACACAGCAGTGACATTCCTTTCCTTGTCACTCTGCCTCTATGTGTGTGCAGGGATTACAATAGCTCTTCTGGCTACAACACTGTACTGGCAGCGCTGCTTCACTGTGCTCCTTAAAAATCTCCCATCAAGTCAATAGCGCCTGTGTCCTCACATGTATTATCTTGCATATAACTACATTAACATATATATTGTTTGAATAAGGTAAAAATAACAGACTGTCCTGGAGTCTGATTCCCTTTCAATAGTATCTACTCTCCTTTTTTTTCTCTTATCACCCCAATTTTTTTTTTTTTTGATAGAAATTTCATGTTTGTTTGTAGACAAATGAAAAAAACAAAAGAAGCATTGTGCTGATATCTGTGATACCCCACTCAAGTGGGGTATCATAGTAGTGAAAAATTTGAATCTGGTGAAAAATCCCTTTAATAACTTAATTTTTCGGACTTTTCTGTTATCTCATTAAGAAAAGATTCAAAATATTTAATCTGCCTCTGATTTTTTTTTCCACATTTGTTCTGTCTGTACAGACTACATCATAAAAGAATGGTCATCAGTATTTGTCCAAAAAAAAGCAGAACAATCTCTGATCAAAGTACTTATGTCATCCATATTCTATGATCAGTACTGAAACATCTGAAGAATCTCTCAATGTAACTATAATAAATATGGTACTTAAAGATGATCAACTGAAACCTTTACCCAGTGGCCAAAGCAATGGTGACAAGAGTCTTTAATTTCTAGAGCTTCCTTGACTGTTGACAGGGGAGTTACATCATTGGTTTGGAAGTAATGGCACATCATGACAGTAATACTTGCAAATAAGCCCTATCAGGGAAAAAACAATACAGATGCATTTGAGGCCCCTTTTTTTCTGCTTTTGGCATAATAATGTATTTCCATTCCTTCTGTGTAATATCTAACACATACACGTGGCAATAAAAATGTAATATAAAAATGAATAATATAGAGTAATATTCTGTGGAAAATTTTCCTTGTTTTTCTTTTTCCAAGTTTTTTACGCTTTTCTTATCTTTCTTGAAATGGCTTACTTTTCACTGGAAAGAACATTTATAATATTTTATTTTGCATATTCTTTATCAAATAACACACTGATGCAAACAATCAAATTAATTTGCTCCTACACATGTAATTTTTCCACAATTTAAGGTGATATTAGTTTAGTATTAAGTGGATAATTACCCTTGATAAATATGCTTTGGGAATTGTGTTAATCAGAGTTAAATATTATAAAATATAACAATTCTTTCTTTCTGCTGTTCTGATATTTTTAGAAATCTGTGTTATTAGAATTTGTGGGGATTCTTCATTCAAGAATTCATACTTCATAATGTGAATTAGTCAAATATCACTTATTCTTTAAAAATTTCAGTTAAAATGTTTCAGAAAATAGGACAAACACGATCACTGAAGAAAGAAAAAAAAGTAAATGGAATAATATAGAAGCTATTGTCACAATATTATGAATTAATGATTTTTTTGAGCTAAATGAGAGAGTTAAAACCTACATATCCATAGTATTTTTCAAAATGCTGGTTTTATCCTTAATAATCTCTTTTAGCTTTTTACCTCTTCCCTCTCATTCTGACACATTTTTAAACAAACTATTATTACAAATATAGGGGTTTTTTACTTATGGTGCTACTGAGTTGTGTATATTTCAATACAGTAGTGGACAATAAAAAAGGTATCCTTAAAAACTGGAAAGGCCAACATATGGTTGATGCATAAGTAGGGTCAAGTAGACTTGTTCTTTATTTAGAATTTTAGAAATTATTATGCAAGCTTTCCATCTTCTTCCACTACACATTACCTTATTTATTACAGTAAAATAGAAAAATAAAACTACTGATATTTATAGTACAGGCAACTGACTTGGTGCCTTGTCAGCAGCACATTGCATGGAAATGCTGTAGAAAATATCTGAGAGTACTCTGTGACCTGCAAAGAGCCACCAAAAGTGGTTTTGCTAAAGTAGTTTAAGTTTAGTGTGGATTTACCTGTAAAAGGTATAGTTTAAAATTATGCTGATTTCTGTCTCAAAGTAGGCTTTCATACTATGAAAGTTTTCCTACATCCAATTTCTTTTTTCTCCTTATCTCTTTTTTACATAAATGATGAAGTGGAAAGAAAAAAAAATGAATAATATTGAATGCAAGGCTAAAAATAATTTTACTGGAAATTAAGCAGAAAATCATGACAGTGTATTTTTAAAGTATTCATAACTAACAACAACAAAAAAGACAAAAATAATTTTGTTCCTTGCACTTCTTTTGATGAGTAAGAAACAAATACCCCAACAAGTTTTTTATCACCTGACTTTTGTTGGAGAGTGTTGAAAAACAACCCCAGGAAAATGGCAAATCTCTCCAATTGGAAAATTTACTAAAGCATAATTAGATTTTTAAGGATTTCAGATTTAGCCAGAAAAAAATACTCTGTATGAATCAGAATGTCATAGAGATGAAATGAAATTATTAAGAATACATATGAGAGGATAAATTTAATAATATTCTCTACAGGTTAATGTCACTGAAAAACAGGCTAGGAAAAAAAAAATCAGATTAACAGAAACATTCCTTTGTAGAACAAGCAAAGTAAAGACAAGCAGAAGTGACAAGAGAATGACTGTAAACCACCTAATTCCATACCTCCAAAGAGGAAAGATTCCATTTTCATATGTTGCAAAAAAGATTTATTATTTGAATTAAGAATGTTCCATATGATTTTTTTCTTGATGTCTTATATGCTGTGATGAAAACATTCTTTATTTTCTACATTTTTATTCTCAAGAAATATTAATTCAAAATGAAACAAATACGGACAATGTGTAGAGTGATGAGAGGAATGGAGTCTTTTCTTACAATTACAGGAACTTTCTCTTTTTTAGTCTAGCAAAAAAAAAACTGCATGGAAAACAAAACACGGATGGAATATGACAGCTTTCTCTAAATATCTCAGGGACAGAAATATCAGAAAATGTATAGAGACATACAATGTAAAGAAAATGTTGGCATGGTAAAGAACAGATAGAAACAATTTATTCTTTAATAAATTCAGATAATAATATACTTGAAGATGGAAACACAAGCCAAATGATATTAGGTGATGGGATTTCGTAACCCTGCAGATTTTCCTACAGATAAAATAAAGATACCAGGTAGTACTGAACTCATAAACACAAAGATTGGAGAGGATTTAAGAAGTTAATATCCAGGGGGGTGAGTGAAGAAATGGTGTCTTAAGAGCTTATGTTTACCTCCGATTTATCCTCCCACTCTGTTAGATTAATAAATCACTTTTTTGCAACTTCAAGTTTTCATGACCTTGCCCTGTCTTTCGTGTGTCCTCCTTATCAGTGATCTTATTCAACTCATGAGTCCAGTGTTTTGTGTTAGTTTTCTCTCTCCTCTGCTTAGCTGCAGCAGGAGAGAGCAGAGAGCGCAAACATCGTAGGTGCCTGGCATTTAGCCAGGGTCAAACCCAGAACACTGCCTACTAGCTGATACATTAGAACCAACATTTGAACTAAGTGGACTCCAAGACAGCTTCAGTTTGTCTAAGGCAGTATGAACATAAAAAACCTTGTGGCTAAGAGCTTTGCATGGTCTTTGTTAACTCCACTCAAAACACAGAGTAAAATTTCTGTGTTCAGTAGAGTGGGGTGGGTAGTGACTGTCAGAGCCCATCTACGATGACAGACACTTGCATTTCAGGCCTTCCCCAGTCGTTTAAATTAATATTTCTCATATGCAAGAGAGGTATCCTACAGGCTACTGTAAGTCACACTGTAGAGAAACACTCTTATTTTTCCTGAAGCCAGGCCATGATACACGAGCTTTGATGCTGAAAAGAGCAGGGAAAAACTAATAGTCCTCTTGGCTGTGCTTCCAAAAGTCAGAAGGGAACAGGAGTACTGAAGTTTAAATACCCTGCTTATATGTTAGTTCTGCTCTGTATCTAACAGCTCGCTAGTGTAAAATTCATGAACAGCAGTCCCTGGCTGATAAATGGTTGCAACTTATAAATCAGTATAAATATAAGAGCCTTGAGACCTTAACTTATCTTTTCAACCTTAATAATTTTATTTTCAAGTGCAGTCTGAAAATCTGAGATTGCATCTCTCTTTTGGATTTTGTAAGAGAAGTGCCAAAATTAAGGAAGGTATAGTATTTTGAAATGTACTGTAGTTTCTTTGGAAAAGCTTTTATTTCTTAAACATTGTTAAATCACTAGCATTTCTTTTCTTTTTTCATTGTTTTAAAATAAACTAGTGTGCAAACATGAGTATCAAGTTCTCAGATTAAAAATACTGTACTTTTTTTTTTTGTTGCCACCAGGTCTGTATCACCTGTCTATTTAATAAAGTAACAAATTATCTTGTTATCCATGTCAGAACCATTCCCTGAGGACCTTCTGTGTTGCCTGCATTTGTAAATCAGTATTAAAGTTTTTAATTACTGGCACATCTATTAAAGAGTGTTTACTTAGTTTATTTTCCATAGAAATGTCATGTAGCACTTGTTGTTTGGCACCTTCTCCTCATGTTTAATTTTACATTGCCCTCTGAATTCTGTTTAGCCTGGCAGAGCTTGCCATCCTTTGCCTCTTAGAAAATATTTCTTCTATTACTTGTTCTACATCTAGAAGCTTAAATGTCTCAACTACGTTGTTTCATAAGTTATTTTGAGTGAAAGAACAATTCCAGAAACCAGATGGTATGTTCCTATTTCCAAGCCCTACACCAGAATAAAATTTACAACAAAATAAAGACAATATTTTTATTTCTGTGTTATAACTAGAGAGACAAAAAACAAAGTAGCAAAACACAGGAGAGTACCTGACTGAGTATTTTTTTGTGCATGTGTCTACAAGCAATCTGAAGAGTTTGCCATGAATTTTCAAAGTATTCTTCCTATTATTATTCTTTATAACAGCATAACTATTTAAGTTAAATTTTGTGACTTTGTGGTGGGGTTATTTTTTTAGGAATTTGGTTAAGTAAACAGCCATATATTTAAAAAAATAAAACCCTTTTTTTTGTTCTATTCTTTATGATAAAACTCGGTCTTAACATTTCTTAATTCTGCTTCTGATGCACTGCATGATTTAGGTTATTATTTAAGAGGCTTTTTATATATATAATTAGACTGCCGTTGTTTGGAAAGTTGTAATTTTCTGTAAACACCATAAGAGAAACAAATTATATGAATGTTTATTTTCAGAATGTAATTTTATTTTAAAAAGGGTCATCTGGAAAATATCTGACTTTTGAGAAGCTATAAAGAGAGTTTTATTAAGAAACTGAGGAAAAAATTAACACAAAAGGGAGAAAGGTTGTTGAACCAAATTAAATTCAGTGATAAACCAAGAAAATATGAAAAAAACCCCACATGAAATGCAATGGAAACGTTGCAATACTTCATTGTTAGTTGCATTCAATGAAAAATGAGCAACTGATCTTAGAAGTTCTAATAAATCAACTCATTATATTAATGGCTTTCCTTACAGTAGGAAAACACAAATTTTTCATATCAACCTATTCACTTGCAGCTGAAAGCTATGAGAATTCTCTGCTCTTTTGACCTTAATTGTGTCCTCACTCCCTGAATATGTAATTTTTGCATGACAGTAGGTTCACAGTAATAGGCTTTCAAATAGAGATAGGTAAACCTAAGAGCCTTAAGACAAATTATTATGGTAAAATTTAAGAGTTTGTTGTGGCTCTCATTTGTTTATTTATTTGGGGTTTTTTTGTGTTGGTCTGTTTTGGGTTTTTGTGTGTTTGGGGGATTTTGGATGGGGGTTGGGGTTTTTTCTGTCATCATATAGAAATACATAGTCCAGAGAAGAATATATTCATTAAAAGGATACAAGGCATATTCAGATCCTGCACGGAAAAAAGAGATTAAACATAAGTGCATGAGAGGAAAAGTCTGTTTCTAATGGTCAACATTTCTAAATTGCAGTCTGTCTGCAGTTTCTATAGCAAGTTAAATGTTCTCTACATTTCACTTTGTTGAAAATAAATTCACAAAATTGACTTATCACACATAAATTCAATTCCCAGGAAAAGGAACTCAGAGTTGGGACATTAACAGCCAGTAACTGCACATGGAGATCCACACAAGTTCTTATATTTATCCCGAAATTTTTTTAATTATGGAAAGGTACCACGCTGGTCATAAGAAATTCAATGATTCTTGTAAAAAGATCACAGAATCTCATCAGCTATCAACTTCATTGGTATAGGTAATTATGAGAGAAAAAATATTTTGACAAATTATGTGATTACAACCCATATTATTACAGCTATATTACCAGAAGCCTGTGGTAACATTTTTGGCTTAATAAACCTACAGATGTGACAGATAAAAAGTGATAAACTGGGAAGCCAGTGTACTCCAGAAATTTATGGCTTTTATTTGAATTTTGTTTTAAGGAAATATATTAAGATAATTTTTGATATTCAGTGAAATGAACTGAATTTGAATAATTATCTTAATATATAAGTTTCACAAGCCCTTGTGCAGTTATACAGTTTAAAAGAAAAAAATCTCAAACTTTTATTCCGTACAGAAATTAAGAACTGAATAGAATAGAAACAGTACAAGTTTTTACAAAGAATATTGTGAATTTTCAGGGGATTCCACTGAGGTAATGTCATGAGCATAAGAAACTTATAAAGAGAACTATTTCTGAAATATAAGGATTTTGATAGTTTTTCTTAAGTTTGAAACAATAATTATTCAAACATTGCTGTCCAAAGGACTAGAAATTCTAAGGAATAAAACTGAGTGCAAAATATTGCTGTTAAAATAGGTGTATGATGTCATACATATATAGTATGTATTTTGGCATTTTTTCAAAATGAAATTAATGCCACTGTGGTGCTTTTGGGTGTTGGAGAATTTCAAAGATATAAAATATTACTTTCAATATACTAATAGGGTATGTATTAGAGAAATTTTTGTATTGAGTTCTAGGAACATTTAATACTTTGTGATAGATATTCTTATGTCTTTGCTTTAGTTACTTTTAATGTTCAGAGAAAGAAAAAAAACCTGAATTATAACAGCTATTATAATTTGATTGTGAAGTGAGGATTATTACCTTGTTTTAGAATACTGTGTTGAACTACATTCTCCATGTACTGACCTCTCAAAATTAATCAGGAACTTAAGAAGAAGGAACAAAATATTCAGCTCTAAATCCTTTACAAAGCTTCAATCTGAGAGCTCCTGCTTCCTGAAAAACCTACTTCTTGAGGGATTTCAGTTAGTATAGTTATGCCATTTTTACAGAAAAAGACAGTCACTTAGTGAACTGGCTGTTGCATAGTTAAGGTAGAAGAGGCTAGAGCTCGTCCTTTTATATCTCCCAGAATCTTGCTGTTAAACTCTACACAGTCCTACTGATTTTGTATTAAACCAAACTGTATGCTAAGTTTTTTATATCCTGCAAAGAATAAAATTTTTATTTAGTAGATCAGAGTTCATCTTTTCTGTGTGCCATCCTGTTTTCCCCCAATACCTAGATTAGAGACGACAAAAAAATTGGAGGATGTACACTCAACTACAGATTTAGTGGTCAAATAAAACCAGTCAGGAAACAGAACCAAAAGTTTAGAAAATGTTGGTGTAAAAGTACTTATACCTTTATCCAGTAATGTCAGAAATGTCTCCTCCAGTAACGTCAAAAACAATTGGAAAATATGTCTTTAGCAAGAGGATATACTTTTTCTTAGAGCTGAGGGGAAAAGAAAAAAAATATTTCATAAGAGCAAAGGAAAGGTAAAATAAATACTGTATTAGAAAAATGGAGCAAAACCACTCAACCTTGTGTATGGTTGTTGTAAGTGTGGGAGGGAAACAGAAAGAGATGTGTCTTAAATTTTGCACTGGCATTTCATATGGCGTTGACATCAAAGTGCAAGTTTCCTTAATATGTTCTCAATGATCAAATTTAGACTACTGATAACCAGAGATTACTTCGGCTTTGATAACCTCCCATGACAATTCATCATGAATACAACAGGTTTTTTTTTTAAATTGAATGTGTGAGAAGTATGTTATATGTAATAAATTGAAACCTGTCCACTCTACATAAAAATAACTGAGAACACCACTGATAATTCCCTCAGTGTAAGTGAATCCTGTTCAGTGATTCCTTAGAGCCTTATACAACAGCATCAGTAGCATATGGCCTTGTTGTTGGGGAACACGAAGGTATCATAATTTAGTAACTGGTTCTGAGAAATATAGGGAATTTTCATGGGCTAGCTGCTGCTGAAGTGCTTGTAGATTGGCTCAAATCCAAATCTCATGAGTTATGATGTTTTCCCTGCTCTAGTCAGGACAATGAGTACATATTATTCCATACTAATGAATTTTTAAATTATTTGTAAAACATTTTTGATTAGAAAATTCATTAAATTCATGAGACTTGCATCTGTCCTTTCAAGGCTATCCATAATATTGTTTTTTTAAATAAACTATTTTTTTAAAAGATTATAGAAAGATGAAGAGAATTATTGTCATAGAAATTTATTGAAATGGATTCTCAAACAGTTTATGGAATTATTATACAATATAGACTTTTTTTTAAGTACTTCCATTACAGATTTTTTCACTTCTTCTTTCAATGCTGATTTATTACTATTGAAAGGAAAAAAAAGGAAATTTCTCCTGAATTATTAATTTGTCCAAAATAGATTTCTACTTTATATCAGACAAACAACAAACACCCTAAAGGCATATGTTTTGTCCTTCAACTACAAAGGTGGAATTGAATTACTGGAACAGATTCACATGTCTGCACTGAAGATAATTATTTATGTTATCATGTGACTTCCACCTCTGTGATTGACTCTGGTTTTTGATTCCTCAGAGAGGAAAAAGAAAAAGCAGCAAATATTTCAAACCCAATCAAAACAATGAACTGAAGTGTGACCTTGAAGGAAAGAATGATAAGATTTTAAAAGAAATATGCTGCAGGAAGAGAGACATGAGGAGCTGATTGAAATATTATGTTCTTTTTAGCCATCTGATATTCAGAAGCAGAAATCAGGGGAAAAAAATCATTTGGGGGGTTTTATTCTGAAAGCAAGTTTTGGGCACTTGTTTGGTTTTTTTTCCACTACTTGATAAATTAGTTTTAAAATATAATAAAATAATTCATGAGTTCCTTGCTTCTGGATGCACACTCAGGGCTATTGAACCCTTACAAATATTCTGTTATACTAAGATTTGATCCTTAATTCTGTGAGGAGAAATGAAGCCACATGTAAAAACATTATCGAAACACAGGTTACCAATATTATAACAAAGAATCTCATCAAAGTATTTCCTGAAAAAAACCTCAAAGCTTCAGCAATGGGCTACAGAATATATTCTCCACTTCTAAGTGCGTTAAACATGGGGTTTGACAGGCAGCAAAATGCTAGAGTATTAAAGCATTAACTGAAAATACTTACTCCTTTTTTTAAAAGGACAGTGAAAAATCAGGTTCCAAGTCAATAAAATACAAGTATGTTAAATGTAATTTTTTTTTGCATCTTTTCCTCTGTCAACACTTATATCAAAGGTCTACATTTTTGTCTCTGTAGTTACACAATGCAAGACTGATCTGAATGCATGTAGATGTCTGTATCTCACCTAAACTCCCTAAACTCCCTTTACAAATAATCGAGATAAATAGGCACTTCTTGGGCATGGTTCATCTCATTTTACAGTAAACTTGCAAAATAGGTCAGATTAATAGTGCGTTAAAGTAAGATGCCGTTACTAAGCCTCCCATCTTACTTCTGTTAAAATACATTAATGTTTACTGATGAGATATATATACATCTTCAATCTTCCATGCAACTGCTCTAATTTTAATGAGAAATTAAATTATGCAGTATATCTAACATCATCTTGTACCACTGGTCTCATGGGAAGCCCGGATATATTATTCCTTGGCAGCATATAGCAATTGTTTCAAACCAGTAGGTTTCTAAACTTTATTCTTCATTTTATGTGCCTCATGTATGAGGTGTCTGTCCAAAAGGATTTAATATGATTTAAGATGGCGACAGACCATTAAAAAAGAACCCATTCCCAAAGCCAAAACAAAACAAGAAAAGCAAACCTAAAATACCCCAAAACAAAAAGTCCTAAAATACTTGTAGCCTATTAATTGTACATCCTCTATCTAATTATTGCACTGGTTTGGAGCTAAAACAATTCACCTTTAGCAACTGAAAAGTTTGTCAGAAATTGATATTTATATAGTCAATGTTTCACAAAGGGAAGTGTGTGTCATTTAAGAAAAGTGATATGCTTTTCTCTTGCCCACTGTGGCGATGGTGTCTGATTTCACATGGTAGTACACATATTATCCAGAATGTATTAAACAACATTGTTTCTAGTTTTCTTTTATAGGTAGGATTTTCACAACAGTTAAATAAAGTAAGGCTATTTTTCTAACCTTGGTTAATAATTTTTATTTCACTCTGTTTGATTATTAAGTGCTTTCACATCTTTATCTATAATTTATCCATCAAAAGTGTTAAAAACTTTTTAGATAACGATGCATTTGTTCTTTACTGGTAAAAGTATTCAGGGCACCTTATTCTGAGTGCTTAAGTACTGTATTTTTCATCTGAATGTGCAGATCAGTTAGAATACAAATAGAGTCAGGGAAAGCATTCTTCACTGATTGTATTTCTGAGGAGAGTTCTGACCTGTATTTGTTTTAGTAAACTAATGCAATATTTCACTTATTGAGATTTTACCTGGTGCAGTGCTTTCCAAGTCAATATGCAAACAATGATAACATTTGATTGAAACTTTTGCCTCTAACAGACTGCCTCAGTTCAATGAGGAATTATCCATGAGTTTAGATCTCTCCATTTCAGTTTGACATTTGAAGTAATTGACAGTTAAATTAGGTTCAAGGTAGGTGTGGATAACTCCAGAGCACCATTGCACCATACTAATCATTCTAAACTTCTTAGCATTGCTCTGAGGAGGCAAAGGACTACAGAAATAACTAGAAATAACAACCAACTAGTAACAACAGTGTTACAATAGTAAAATGAAAAAATAAAAATAATAGTAATAATAATAATAATAATAATAACAACAACAACAAGGTCATAGAAGATCATAGTTATCATTTCTGGGGAAATTCTGAAGCAAGAGGATACTACCTTTTAAGGTCTCATATAGATTTCAAAGACATTACAGTAATAAGAATGAAAGTTTACCTGTGATAAATGGATATATGCAAAACTACAGATGGAGAGTGGAAGGAACTTTAATTAATTCCTTATCTTTTCAAATGTTTTGGTAATATTTTTTTCTCTTCAAACATGGCTAAAATTAAAAATAAATTGTGTGTGTATATATTTAAATCCTCTGAGGTTTTTCTTTTGTTTTAATTTAGCTTCATGCAATAATTAATTAAGTGTAGTGGAAGTCCTTTAGCATTTTTTAGATAATAACAATTATTATTTTACCTAATAATTTTATATAGGGTTAGTAAAATATCTTGTTATTTATTCAAGATTAGACAATTTTCCTCCTACTGCAGGAAAACATATTAATTTCTATATTAAAAAAAATATAGACACTTTAATTTAGAGTGCCATCAAATACCCTGTGGCAAATTCGTCTGGGAGTCAATACCTGCCTTCTTTATTCTCCATTGGATAATTACCTGCTTATCACATGGATTTTTCATCTACTTTATATATTTCGAACTCACAGAATTACTGATTTTTTCCTGTTATTCGCTACCATGTCCTAACACAGATTCAAATCATAATAGTAATACTTGTAGGCAGTGAAAATGAAATAACAAAACTGTAAAGCATTGTACATTTTTCTATGCTTTCTATATTTCTTCCTGGAGACCCATTGTTTAGAAAAATTAAAGTATCTGCTAGTCTTCAGGCTATGAACTGTATTTCATTTAAATAACCATGGATGCCTCTTGTTGTGCCTAAATTTAGCTAAGTAAATAGAAGAACTAATTTCTACATACCTTTAGACCTACAAAACAACTGGCAAAAATTTTGCTTGAGTGGCTTTTGTTGGTGGTGGTGTTGTTTCACAAGGGTTTGACTTCTTTTTCTTGTTGTATCCCCCCAATGCTGCAAACAGACATCTAACATAAATTGGATAAATATGTCTTAAAAATTCCTTTAACTCTCTGTTTGCTATGGAAGTACCCCACCAAAAAAAAACCAAAACAAACAAACAAACAAACAAAAAAAAAAAAAACCCCAAAAAACTGTTATCTTCAAAAGGAATCTTTAATTTCTTTGTCATCCTTAATTCCTTTCAACTCAATCAATTCCATCTTGAATTTCTTTTTTTGGCAGATATTATTAGTATTTCAATCCAGAAGTTTCTGATCCAACAGTTTTGTATTTTTCCAAGAAAAAAAAATGTTCCTGAAATATCCCATAGCTTCCTTAGCACCAGGCCTTTGTGTATGTGTGCACATATACATGAAAGTTTGTATGTACATTTCCATGTACAAGCTGTCGTGAATTTTGGCTCAAAAATATAAGAATAAAGAAAGGTACTGGCACTTTTAACAAGAGCTGATGTTATCGAAAATTAATTTGGGTTCCTACATTTTTTGTTCCATTCCTATCCTCCAGTTTCATGGTTCCTCTGAACATCAAGGAGTTGCCACAAAGTGATTATTTACCATTATTTACCACTCAATACAAATTGCAGTGCTTTGAGTTGACTTGATTTCTGTTTAAAAGAAAAAACAAGGTAATAATTTTATTATATCTATGTTTTCTGGTTTCATTTGTGGTAGAGTTAATTTTCTTCCCAGTGGCTGATATGGGGCTGTGTTTTGGATTTACACCAAACACGAGGTTTATAATATAGAGATGTTTTTGTTGTTGCTGAGCAGGGCTTACAGAGAGCTAGGGACTTTTCTGCTTTTCCTATTGCCAGGCTGGCAAGGAAGTTGAGGGTTTCTTACTTGATTAACTTCTTCATAGTTCATTCTCCTTAGTTCATTAACTTCTGTCATAACTCTCATTCATTGTGACAGTTTGAAAAGTAAGACTAAAATTATGTATTAATTTTAGATAGTGTACCATTGGATGATGTCACCTCATACTCAGTAAATACTCTGTAGTTATTCTTTGAAATAAATTATTTCAAACACAGCTTTTAATTTATTTCCTCCTATTTTGTAAGGTGATAGAACCTTAATAGATTCTCTACAGAACTGAGGTGTCTTTACATTTTGGTGGTGTATAATGAATTGGAAGCATTTTGTTCTCATCAGTTAAAACAACCTTTGCCATTTTATTTATCACTTGGCTTTTAAAACACTGACAGGATACTAGACAACATTTATAGAGCATGGCTGGAAGCAATATATTTGTTCTCCTTAACTGAAATCCATTCACCTTGAAAGTATGAGCTCATGAAGGATAAATGACCCAGAAGATAACATCATTCCTATTAGGAAATAAAGTAACTGGACTCACAAAGATTTAAATTAAAGTGAAAGCATGTTTATCGTCTTAACTCATTCAAGCAAATGTAAAAATCTAATTATTTGTCTCCTCTGTATATGTGTATGTGCTTACATTTAACCGATTTTCATTTATGGCTATTAATTTGCTAATGTTTAATTATTATTTATTCCTTATTGCACAATTAAAGGAATCTACTTTTTGCTATTCAGGTGATTTTTATTGAAATTGAAAAGGAGTTATGTGCATAAATTTAAGCAGATAATTTGGCCTCCAATTTTTTCCTACTTGCTTGTTGGCTCAGTACAGCAAAGATCAACTTCTTCTACTGACTTTCCACTTTCCAGGAAAGATGTGGGCAAATAATGTCTCTGCTCTGTCAGCTAGGGAACTATAATGAATTTATCTTCACCTGTCCCTTGAATCTTGGTTTTGTCACTTTTACGTCTCTTTACAGATTCACACTTTATTTTTCTTCTGTCTTCACTCTTTTCTGGTTTTTTTTTCCGATTCTTGACTTTTATTTTGGCCTATAATTTATTCGTACCATTGTTCTTATTTATGTATTTTTCTTCTTTTTCTTTCTTTTTTCTTCTTTTTTTTTTTGACATGTGTGTGTAAATGATCCAATTCTTACCACTCCATTAAAAATCTTTCCTTCATTACATATACCCACAACAAATGGCTAAAATCCTGTCTATTTCCAGTCCATTTTTCACCTTTTACAGACTCTGTAAATCAAGGAGATATGTCCCTTCCGTCTACAGGTACTAATGAAAAGAAAAATAAAAAAGAAAAAAAGAAAAAAAGAAAAAAAGAAAAAAGAAAAAAAGAAAAAAAGAAAAAAAGAAAAATTAAATGAAGAATTATGGAAATTAGGCTTCCAAAATTTTTGACAGTACAATGAAACTGAATCAGCTTTGAGGCGGAAAGTATACTGACATAGTGAACTGACATTGTACAATATAATGGTTCAGCAAAAAGAAATTAGTTCAAAGCCATCTCTTATTTCCCTAGCTCCTATCTTGATTTCACACATCAAGATCCATGTTTGATAATCTCTTTTCTGTCATCATTTAATGAATGAACCAGGAGAATATAATTTTTGTAATTTTTATTTTTTTTTAAATAAACTGATTACTTTACAGGTGTAGATGCCATCACTGAGCTTGACACCCTTCTTCCTTGATCAAAGTGTTCTTAATGAGCTACTAAAATTAATGTTCTTTTCAATTAACATATTCATGTGAACCACGCAAGCAGACTGCACACCTTTGATAAGCACAGCATAATGAAGAAATCTGTTCAAAGCTCACAGTTACAGGGAGAAATATTTGCTTTGAAAATCACTGACCCAACAACTGTTAACATCAACCAGACTGGTTAACGATGATTGTGTAACTGAGAAATAAGAAGAACCTGATTCTGGTCTGGCAGCACCTTATATAGATTCTGGTGCTGAAGAAGAGTTCTGACAGGACTGGAAAGCTGATATCTAGAATTCTAGGTGTAGTTTCAGGCACCTGAAGCTGGAAGGACCAAGCAGCCAGGATGTGCTTCATCCTCAGAACAGATTCCACTCTTCAACATCCACAGTCAATGAATGTGATGCGAATGAAACAGCATATGAATGTAACTGCATGAACTAAGAGTATCCTACAACAGTTGTCCATCAAAAATCTTACCCTTCACACAGCATTTCTAAGGATTGAAAAGATTGGCATGGACCAGTGTGTGGTTATGGTACAGGATATTTCTCCACTGCAAATAAAAGACAAATTCCTCTGCCTGCATTTCAGTACAATGCGTGTATTGCCATGCTGCAAAGAGCCTAGGCTCACTGAACAGTGAAGGTGCACCCAGCTTATTATTTTCAGTATTAAATTCTAAATGTAATTTCTCCTGTAAAATTAAATTTCTTTTATTGTATGAATGGCATGTGAAATCCATTTATTTGATTCATCCCTGCCTGTAATCTTTATCCAGACCTTCATTTTCTCTTATCCTTTATTCTGTGATTTAACTCTTTTATTATTATTACTCTTACTCATTTAAAAATATTTTCTCCACTGAAGTCCCTAATTCCTTGGCTTTATGAGTCCTTCAATACAGAATTGAAGATTTTTATATTCTTCCAGGCGGAAATAAGATACGATAGCATCAGTCTGACCTTATAACCCCATATTCCATGCTCTTCCACTCACCTTAAAATCAGTTCAGAGAGTTTAAAAAGACTTCCAAACTGTCCTGAGACTTTTGCAAACCAAATGTTCGTGCATTCAGCTCATTTTCTGTCTGCCTGCAGTACATATATATAATTAAATAAATTTGATAGGGAAAAAAATAAAGAGATGAAATAGCACAGGAGGGTGTTTATTCATTTATGTGTATATATACGGGCATAGGAAAGAAATATCTAGGTAAAAATTATGAATGACAGAGCCTTTTTTTTTTTTTTTAACAATAAGTGGTACTTTAACCCCCAACCAGCAGCCAAACAACAAGCAGACTCTCTCTCCCTCACCAGTAGGATTGGAGACAGAATTGGAAAGGTAAAAGCTAAAAAACTCATTAAGAAGGAAAAGCAAAAGCTGCACACACAAGCGAGGCAAAACAAAGAATTAATTCACTGCTTCCCATGCACAGGCATGTAACAGTTGGGAAGGCAAATATTCCCCAAAAGTTCCTGCATCACTCCAAACATGCCCCACTTTTTCCTTCTCCCCCCCAACTTTAAATACTGAGCATGGTGCCATATGGTCTGGAATATTCCTTTTATCATTTTGGGTCACCTGTCTCTGCTGTGTCTTCTCCCAACTTCCCTTGCATCCCCAGCCTCCTCTCTGGAGTGGCAGTCTGAGGAGCAGAAAGGCCTTGGCTCTGTGGAAGCCCTGCTCAGCAATAACAAAAGCATCTCTATATTATCACACTGTTTTCAGCAAAAAACCCCAAAGCACAGATCCATACCAGCCCCTGTGATGAAAATTAACTCTGCCCCAACCAAAGGCAGCACGCAGTAAAACATCAGTTCAGTATGGGCTTTAAATAGATATATTAATTATTTCACATAAATGGATTTCAACCCTCATATTATGAGTGTTATGGCACAATGAGACGGGCATGGAAAGGGTGAATTAATGAGACATCAGGTGAAACTGTGAGGGAGCAATGTCACAGCAAATAAAGGGAGTATTTCATTACCCATTAGACAATTAAAAGAGTGGCACCTCTACCAAAGGACCCTTCAGACGCTGAGGGTTTACAAGGGCGCTGAGGATCTATGAAGACTGAGCACTGATAGATGCAATTTATGAGGACACTTATTAGTAGCTAAAGTCATAATATATACCTCAACAAATTTATGAACTGTAGACGTTGGGAGGGCAGTAGGCTGAGTTCTTAAAATAAAGATTATCTATGATACACTCTAGGTATTTGCCTGAGCATATTCAGAATATAGATACTAGCAAAGGTGATTAGACCTGACACCACATGGCTACAGTTATAAAAGACAGCAAAACTGATATCTTCTCTATAAAGCAGGTATATAGGGAGCTTAACTCAAGAGTACGGATTTAGAGAAAAATGACAAGAAAGCATTTAAAAACTCATAAAAAAGAACTGTGGAGGGATAGAATGCAACAGTATTTCCTGTGTGAGATGTTATTTCACATCAATAGGATTTATATCAGATTCATGAAAAGTTTGTGGCAGAACACCACAATGTGGTAGAATGTGTGGGTAACTAACCCTATCTACTCAGTTTCCTACCTATTTTTTTGTTTGTTTGTTTGTTTTATTTAAGAGAACAAATATCTATTATTTCTCACACTTATAGTTTATAAATTCTGCAGAAAAGCAGGATTTAATTGTTGCCATTTCTTGAGATACCTGGTCACCCTCTTATTTAATATCTCATTTATCTTTTTTTTTTTTAATAACACATATCTAATCACTGTCATAATAGAACCTCATTCTTGCAGAATCTGTTTTTCTGCTATGAGAAGACAGTAGGTCAAGAATTAGACTTAAACTTTAGTGCAGGGAATAAACTTCAGGGAGCACCAGAAAGTCAGCAAATTATACCTTTCATAAACATCAGACATCCAGATCTTCAGTTATTCAACTAAATACTGAGTGTTACATGTTAACCTCAACTGAAATACAATTTATTAAAAGATGGATAAACACAGTAGAAAATAAAACCAAGATGTAAACCTTGAAACAACCATTATGTTGCAGAGAAATATCTTGACAGGTGCTATTAATCATTAATAGAGGACAGTATAATAATTTTCATTCAGTATTAAAGTCAGTATAAAATCCTTCATCAGCGGTAAAAGAACAAGAAAAATATTATTCTACCTACACAGTACAAAAAAGCTCTAGGGAACTTGAATATTTCATTAATAAATTTTTAAACCAATTTTTAAATGTGGAGTTGAAAAGATCTTGGCATCTTATGGGAAAAGAGAACTCACAAGGTATGAATACTCTGGGAAAAGTCATGCATATTCCAGAACATAAGCTTGTAAGAGATAAAAATTATGATCTCAAATAAGACAAATCTCATTTTTGATCTAAGGTAATATGTCCTTTACCTAGTCACAAAACTGAAAAATAAGTTTTAGGTTTTCAAACAAATACTTCAGGGTTTTCAGATAAAACTCAGTATATTTCTTACTCACCATATGACGAAGTAACATTATGTTCAGTCCTCCATGCATGACAGAAAGCTGCAAAACTAAGGACTTAGGGAAGTATCAATCAAAGCACTTCTGGATGTCCTGGACAATTCATAGAGGAATTGATTATTATTTTCACTTTGACATAGCTACAAATATGAAAAACATAATGGTAGAGCACTGCTCAGAAACACAGGTTCTAAATGAAATAACTGTCACAGTTCATGAATGTGTATCCACTATCATCCTTTCACATGATGAGAACAGAGCTAGAAGATATTTTCAGGAGAGCAATTCCCACAATAATGGTGTTACATCATCATCCAGTTTATATATGTCTTTCCTGGCTTCAAAACATGCATATGTTTGATGTCATGTTTAAAAAGAAGATATATGCTATTTGTGGGCCAAATTTGTTTTGTACACAAGTAGAACATCTTTAAAAGAAACACTATATGGGTATTTTATAAAGAAAGCAGGACGTTAAACTGAAAGTCAGTACAACAAAGACCTGATTATCTAATTATGGTGAAAAACATGAGGAAAGTTAAGCTGATATAAATTACTACAGTTGTATTGTCTTTAAGGTACTTGTGCAACAAAAAATCTAGTCTACATGAACATTTTTTGCAGATGCAATGTAAACTCCATCTTTCAAATATATATCCAGATTATTTCCTGTTCTGGAAAGCATCTTTTTCAGCATCATCAGTGGAATATTTGCTGTAAATTATACTTAGAATTTAGACATTAGAAATCAAACAATATAAAAATCATAATGAATGTGACTGAAATATGTTTATGTGTAGTGGGGGTTCTTTTTTACAATAAGTTTTGTTAAGTACTTTTTGACCCAAGTTATTACAGCATTTTCATATTCAGCAATGAGTAACTTACAACAAAAGAAGGAAAAAAGTACATTTATGGTTTTTTTTTTCATGGAGGTTAAATCTCTGTGTGAAGATTAAAAACAGAAAACATGCATGGTAGTCAGAAATAGCAAAAAATAGGAGAAAAATAAGGAAAAATATTAATCAGGTGATTAACAGTGTTTTCTGCATGTAAATAGATACAATGTAATTTAAGAATAGGAAAATAATTGAAGACATATTTGCAGGTTATATTTTTTATCATTTCCCCTTCCAGCAAACATTGAATTTCTTTTTATATTTAATAATATGTGGTAGGACATTCTAGAGAATGGAAAAGTGAATAGACACATTTCCTTATTTCCATATCAGTGGACTACAGCAAGGAGAATTCATTTGAAATGCAAGTAGGCTAAAACTGGATTTTTTCCCCCTTTGTGACACAGTGTTTCTGGCTGAAAATAAGAGGAAATATTTTGGGTTTATTTGATATAGTTACTGCGGAAGCAAAGCAATGAAGGACTTAATAACACTAATAGCAGTGAATCTATACTGGGGCTTTTGGGTCTGCAACCTACAGAGGCTAAAACAGAAATCTTATAATATGCTGAGAGTAATGGAGAATGTTGTTTACTCTCCTAGTCAAAGGTCCAGGGTGCCAGATTCAGAACAAATAAAAGGAAATATTCAGCTATTAAGCTGTTTGCCAGAGGACATTTTGAGTGCTCTAAGTTTATGTGTGTTCAAATGGAGATTTGTACAGATTTTTGAAGGAAAATCCTTTGAGGGCTATTAAATAGAAAGAAATCACATATGAGTCAGGAAGACCTTGAGCCACAAATCATTATACATTGGGAGAATGCAAACATTTGGGAAAACAGCACTACACATGGCCTGTTATACTCTTTCCTAAGAATCTGCATTGTTGCAGTCAAAAAGTGCACATGGAACTGGAGTATATTCAGTACTAACTTTCTATGCTATTTTTCAGTTATATTCTCAAAGACCCTATTTGTAAATAGGAACCTAATATGTGTGTGTAGTCTTCAAAAATAATTAAATGAAGAGCACTATAAAGAAACAGTAATGATTACAACAATACAGATAGAAAATAATGCATTATTTTAACATTAATTCAAGTCACATCATCAGTAAAACTCTCTCTGAATCATCTTGTAACTGCTGCAAATGTACTTGGAGTTCAGGACTCCCAGTAATTCCAAGAGTTTCTCTTCTTTTCAGCCTCCCAAAGAGGAGAGCTCTTCTGTTTTGAAGTCAGTCAAAGGTTTAAATGTATAATCATATATTTATGTATTTGAAGTATAAATGTTGAAACTGAAATATCAACACAAGTACAGCTGACAGCTTCAACATCTCTATTTTTTTCTTATAGAATTCTAAGGCAAAATGAAAAGATATACTGACATAATCAATTTCATGATGTTGCTGCTACTCATGGTCAGTTTAG
Source organism: Origma solitaria (assembly GCA_013397895.1). Lineage (NCBI taxonomy): Eukaryota > Metazoa > Chordata > Aves > Passeriformes > Acanthizidae > Origma > Origma solitaria. The sequence continues at coordinate 710,617 of VZRL01006557.1, forward strand.
TTTATGATAATGTGATGAGGAAAACATAATTTTATATATTTAGTTGATGAACTTGGAAATGTTACAATGGCAATTTGTAATCTTATGACAAAACTAATTTTTGTTTGGTTAATATTGTTATATCTTTGTTTTCCAGTTCAGCAGAGAAAAAAAATAGCTCTCCATGGGCTAGTAAATTTCATATGCCAGGGTTTTAAAACCAAATGTGTCTGAGTTCAGAATAGAAATGACTCATCAGTATAAAATAGTTTAACAACTGTAAAAATACAGTTGCTGAAGTCTTTTTATGGATCCTTGAACTCATGATCACATATGCATCATTGACAGGGGTAATTTTAAACTTGCCCTGAGATCTCAAAGCATACATGACTTTGCTTGGTTGGGACTATGCTGTTATTTCCAATGACAATAGAAACAAGGGCTTGTTAAACCATTCAGGTTATTGTAAGATTCACAGTTAGAATTAAATCCAAACCCTGTATTCTGTAGCTATGACAATACCTTAGAGGCACCAAAATGTTGCAGTGCTGAAGAGCTAGATGTTGAACTTTCATGGGGCTTTCCACACAGGAATAATGTATTTTAAAAAAATTAATAGAAATACCTACTTTTTTTTGCAACTATACTTTTTTCTCTTTGTTAGTCTAAAAATAAAATCACATACTTATGTTTGTGAGGAAAAAAAGCATATAAAGTCAGTAAAAACAATTTTAAATTCACTCTGTGTATATTTCATACAAAAAGTACTGCGGCTTCACTTTTTCCAGGTGGTTACTTGTCTAATATTTAGTTATGTTGAATTCCTTCCTTTAGACCAATTGGGTCAATATTTGTTTCCAGATCCAAAGAGATCATCAGTGCAACTCTATCCTGGTTTTGCCTGGTACAGAGTTTAAGTTTTTCACAGTAATTAATGCATGGTGTTACAATTTGGATTTGTAGGCATCCATTGTGATCGTTGAGTCAAGCAAGTTTTCCCACCAGTTTTTGTGATTCTTATAATATCGTAATTTCCAGACTGGTCACAGAACTCAGGTACTTCCTTATTGTTTCCTAGACTGTGTGAATAGGTATACATGCATTTGGGGTAGCTAGGCCTATGATTCTTGTCTTTGGAAGGGGCTGGAGAGCAATCCTCACAACTCTGATACATTTGATCATCCTCTCTCTTTTTCATGAATATGCAGAACTCACAGCTTTGGATTCTACATCACAAGTTCATTAGTTTAAAGTACAATTAATTGTCAGCCAATCTACTAGCAAAGGTTCTCCTGATGCTTCTAGATGTGGATCCCATCTTTGACCAGAAAACTGTATGGGTCAAAGAACTTATGATTGGGGAAACAAACGCCCTGGTGACACTACCAGCCACGAAAGTAGGTATAGATCTGCATGATCTACTGACTTCTATCTACACCCTTATCTCTGACTATCAAGACAGTGAATTCAAAAAGGTTTGAAGGAATTTTTACCTCTTTTGAACTTGTATGAAACCACATTTCACTATCTCCAGGCTGACCTTTTCTAGCTTTACTCAATAAAAGATAGAAAAAGATGCAATATAATCATAATGCAGTTGTGAAGTTGTGATCTAGACAATTTTGACCCATAAACTATTTAATGTACTTAGCAACTGAATCTCGTGTGATGGAAATCAATAAATATTCATGAATACTGATACAGGTATAATTTACAAGCAACAAGGATCTGCACCCACAAGCCTCTTCTTTGAGAAAAAAAAGATAGCCCTGCAGCCATTTCACAAATGAGCCTAATTCTTCATACACAATTGGTTCATTTTACTAAAGTTCTATGAAAAGAACCATTAGGCCAGCACAGCTACTGTAGCTTTTCCTTAATGAATAAAGCCTAAAGTGCTATAGTTAAGACCTTAGTTAATTAAACATTAATCTCTTTGTTTACTGTATGTGTAACCTAATTACAGAACTACTTTTAGAGTAATTTATCATTTCTAGATTATGAAATAAAAATAAATTTGTTTAATCATACTTTAATCAAAGAAGCAATTCATCAATTAATTCAGTATATCACACCTACTCCTCTGGTCTCTAATTATGACTTCAAAATTTTTAGTTCAGAGTAAAATAATGCCTTCACTGATATCGTGGAGTCAAACTTCAATATCTGTCTCTAGGTTTTGACAGATTGTATTTCACGGTTAAGATGAAAAAGCTTTTCAGATATCATTAGGATGCTATTTTCTTCCTAAAGAAATTAGCCAGAGGTGCAAAATTAATTTTATAGTCGTAATTTTTGTATTTTAATTTCTCATTAGCACCTTAAACTAAGCAATTATCTCTTTCTGTAGCTAAGATTTGCATCAGAATGTGCTATCAAGATTTATTAAAGGGTTCTTATTTTCATTATTAAGTTATGAGAACAAAGTATAACCCCAATTTCATATAGTTGCATTATGACTAAACACTATTAACGTGTTTATCAATAAATAATTCCTAAAACAAAAAAATTTTCATTGCTTTCTTTTATTCCATTTAGCAGCCATCCTGGTATGCATTTTGCAAATTTGTTATTTAAATGTACTGCAACAAAGGCTGAGGCAATAACAAAACTTAAAGTAATAAATTTTAATTTGATATACTGCTTTGCTGATGGGAGTTGAAAAATAATTTTTTCAAAGTGAATTTGCCTTAAATCTTTCCATTTAATTAAGCTGAAAGAACTTGTTTATATTTTTCTGGATAAAGGAAATGAGTGGTAGATTATTTTGTGCGTGTGTGTGTGTGTGTGTGTGTAAATAAGGAGAAGGGGGCAAACTAACAGGTAGTAGTAATACAAGTTCAAATAGATTAGAAATGCCCTCAGCTGGCATTTTCTGTTAAAAATTTGGTGAGATACTGAAGACTTAACTCCTAATAAGCTCTCTATTTCTACAGAACTGTTATTTTCAGACCTTAATTGGAAGTACTGACTAACTAAGGAAAACATGAATCTGAATTTCCTATGGACAATAAACTGCGCTATATCAAAACTTCTTGGGACAAAAGAAATTAAGATGATAAGGATATACATATTCCTTCATTAATTATTCAAAGACCAAATTCAGACCTTAGGTAAATATTGGTTTCAACAGAGTTGCACTTCCTTGTATTATTAACCTGAAACTATGCCCCATCTGCCTCTTGTAAAGACAACAATTAAAGTAAAAATAGCAATAAATTTAAGATAGTATAAGTCTACATTATTTGTCCCTACTTAACAGTATTTCGGGTTCCTCTGAGCTTTAATGGTCTACTGTTTTCCATGCTATAGATCCATCACTGAAAAGCTGTGATCTTAGCTCTGCAGCCAGACAGGCTGTTCAACAGAAAGTTCAAACTTGTGCAAGCTGTTGTTTAATAGCTTGGGATTAAGCCAGATACCAACCAAGCACCACAAGTCATCTTTCTTTTGTAAGAAAGGTCAGGGGTGCAAAAATATATTGAAGAACATTTTTGGTAATGAGCCTTCCATAAAGTCCACTGCTGTGGCTCTGATTCTGTTCTTTCCTTTTGGTGCAGAGGTTGATTGGATACTTTTCCTTCCTAGAATGCTTAATGATTCCAAATAAGCACCTAGGTAGGCATTTCTACATGTACCTTATGAGATTTAAAGGAATGGATAAAACACACAAATTGAAGTTGATTTCCATCATACCAACAGCAAACCCACAAAATTCAAAATTTAGGAAACAATGCTTGAAAAAGTCATATATTAAAAAACTTGCTTAGGATTGAGAAATGTCCCCATATTTAGCATTTCTACTTGTCTGTCTCTCCAGTTTCTAGGTCGTCTGCCATCTAATATTTGACTCTTCCAAAATATGGCAAACATTTAATTTTTTAATCCAACTGGCACTGCTCACTATTGCTGAGGAGCTGTAATGTTGTAGTTTTATTAGTAGAGCCTATACTACTAACAGACTACATCATCATTTATACACATTTAAAAACATTAGCCCCTTCTTGTTTGCAGAATTACCTGCAAACACTCTGTCAATGGGCAAGAGTCAATGGGTTCTGTCATTTCAGAAACTTCTAGCCAATTTTGGGAGGAGTGCTTTCCCTTACTCTCCTTCCCCACAACTTTTGGATAGCTGTCATCTCTTTTGCCTCAGCACCTGATCAGCCACATAAAACCACTGAAATTAAAGGACTGATACGCTCCTTGAGGTTTCCATTTCCCATTTTCCATTACAGTGAAGTGTTGTATTTGTTCCTTAATTATGTCATAAGCACTCTTCAGCAGAGATGACGTTTTACTTTGCCAAACCTGTTTGCTCTAATCTTGCTGAGTACCTTAAATGGTCAAACAACTACTGTTATAATAGTGCAGAGTGATGGGGTCTAGGATGCTTATTGACACTGGTAGATACTCTTTTTGATGTGGTAATTTTCCAGGGACATTTTCATAACAGTTTCTCATGATAGCTAGACACATTAAAGATGATAACATTAAGATATTATATTTTAACCAAAAGATAAAGAAGTCATCTACATATCAGTGAAAACTGTAGCTACATTCCAACAGAGACATAAGGAAAGAATTCCTGGTACATTTTCAGATTGGTAGAATTAATCTCACATATTCAATATGTGCAAAACTCACAATAATTTGCTTTTTTTTTTTTTTTTTAATGGAGACTGGTCATATTTCTGAAGTACTTCTTCAGCTTCTCATGAACATTAAAGTATCATTTAGATTCCAGTGCTCTGGAAATTTAGGCCCAGCAACTCAGGTGAACACTGAGTACACATTTTTAAATGTCACTGTGTATTTTTCAACATATATATTTTCTTTTTAAAGATGTCCATAGAACATTCTACAAGAAACTATGACTCCCAGCAGAGTGCGCAAGTCAATACACAGTCATGTAGGTAGGATTCCCTCTTCTGTAACTTAAAGGAAGATGCTCGTCTTCAAAAGAAATAAACCTCTGTGCTCTGGATCCCAAAACAAGGTCACGCATGGTTTTTCAAACATATGTATTGAATACTGAGAGATCTTTTTGCTGCCAGTCTAGTAATGATACACCATTGCTCTGAACATAAGTTATCAGGAGGTATCTCACCCTTCCATGGATCTGGAAACCATGCTTTGCTCTGATGTGGCTGAAGCCAAGTACTGAATGTTCAGCCAAATGTTTTGGATCCCATTCAGATTTTAATTGCAGGCAACAAATGAAATACCACTTGTAATTAATTACACTTGTTTCCCTTTTGCATGTACACCTCAAGCCTATACAATTCAGGCAATGTTTATATCTCTAACTGGACCAAAGTCTGCTTCAAATCTTTTCATTTGTTATGTTTTACTTATAATTCTATTACACGGAAGAGGTAATTTTTGCCAATGAAATTATCAGCTTGATGTACATTTCAGAATAAATAACATATAGGAGATCACCCATAAACTATAATTTCTATGGCTTCAAAAGGAATTTATAAAATGGGAAAAATTAAGAAAATAATTGTTTATCTCAAAGAAATTTATTTCCTATTAATTATAAAAATCTTCCCACTGCAAAAAACATATTCTGAAAAGCCTATAATCCAATTTTATGCACACTTAAAAAATTAAATATGCCATTGGATTAAATTTTATTTGGTATGAAAATAGGGACAATGTAAGTGGAATGAATTTTTGCCATAAAAATAATAAATAAAGACATTGTTTCAAAATTTGTTAAGAAAAGTTTCTAATAGAAAAGATAATTATTTTACAACATTAAGTGTCAGATGCTTTGGAAGCTACAAAAGACTCTGAATTTCAAACTTCCGACTTAAAACCCTACAGAGAAACTGCAGAACTAAGCATTAGAAAAGGACTGAAGTCTCTTTTCTCATTGAAACCAAATACAAGTTTTGAGGCTGATTTTATTGGATACATAGCTTCATGCATCATAGGTTAAACCTTCAGAGATCCAAACAAATATTGAGAAACAGATTGCGGCTTTGCTCTCTGATGATGAACTTTTTAGGTAAGATTCATATGGAATGTGTTTTCTATCTCTTAATGAGAGATAATTAATCAGCTGAAGTTCACACTTCATTAAAAGACCAAGCACATCTTATGGTTCGAGTCTTAAATGGGAACAATTTGGTAATTTTTCAGTATTTGCAAGAAAGTCATGCAGAGAAGTTCTCCTTGTGTCTCTTTCCTCTTACATTCCTGCGAAAAAGCAGCACAAGACCAAAAAGAATAACAGAAATTGAAATAATGCTGGATTTTGTATTGTTGAAAAGAATTTAGAAAACTTACGTACAAACATCATTCTATTGTTCTTTCTGCCCTACAAAATAGGTTCCTTCTGTCTGCAAAGTTCGGAAAGACAAGTATTGCCTTTCAAAATGTAATTTACACCCATGTCTGTCGCTGTCGAGGCATGTGGGGCCTGAGAATTTCAGAAAAGGTTGTAGTTGTGCCTCTTGGTGTTAGGATGATTTAAATTACAATTTCCAGTGTAATTAATTTCTTTCTGCTGAGAAGGACTTGGGGGTTCTGGTGGATAGAGACTGGACATGACCCAGCAATGTGCATTTGCAACCCAGAAGCCAAATGTGTCCTGGGCTGTATCCAAAGAAATGTGGCCAACAGGGAAAGGGAGGGGATTCTGAGACCCTACCTGCAGTGCTGCATCCATCTCTGGGCCTCCCAGAACAAGAACATGGACCTGTAGGAGTGAGTGCAGAGGAGGCCACCAAGCTGATCACAGGCCTGGAGCATCTCTCCCATGAGGACAGGCTAAAAAAATTGGGGTTGGTGTTTTCCAGCCTGGAGAAAAGAAGTCTCTGGGGTGACTATATTGCAGCCTTTCAACATCTGAAAGGGGCCTATAAGAAGGCTGGAGTGAGACTTTTTACAAGAGTCTGTAGTGATATGACAAGGGGGGATGACTAAACTGAGAGTAGGTTTAGACTAGATATTAGGTAGAAATTCTTTACTGTGAGAGTGGTGAGGTGGAACAGTGAAACTGTGGATGCCCCATCCCTGAAGTGTTCAAGTACAGGTTGGATGGAGTCCTGAATAACTCATCTAGCGTAGTGTCCCTGCCCTTGGTGGAAGGATTTCAAATTATATGATCTTTAAAATCCCTTTCAACCTAAATAATTATTTGATACTATGATTCTAGGATTCTATTTGTTGAACTTTATTGTCAAAAAGTTACTACTGTTTTGAAAGAATATGTCATAGCCCCACACAATTTCTTGCTCTTCTACATCCCAGTGAGTATTTTATGCCCTTTCAGTAGGAAACAAACACCTTTTTTTTAACACCAGTGATAAGCAGGCATTTGATGTACAGGTGTAGCACAGAGATGAAATATACTTCTTTTTCTCTGTCCATTAACTCCATAACCTTTAGTCTGTGATCATTATCCAGACACCCTGGGCAGAATAGGACTGCTTCATTTACTTGGAATGCAGCTGACTGTCTAATTTAGCATCGCATAGCTAAGAGCAAGCTCTAACTAGCATTAAAATTTTCTGTCTGTTTCTCTGTTGCTTTCTTTTTAAAGGCACAGGTAAAACCTGTGAATAATATGGGGAAAAGTAAACACTCTTCGTGGAAATTCGTGTGTCACATTTCAGATATGCATTTCAATAATACTGGGTCCCCCTTTGCATTGTGCATTGTCAGTAACGTCTTGGGAACAATATCTAACCAGCCACAACACTGTGCTGCAATTTGTCATTCTTTGAGTTGCCAATTGTTGAAAAGGAAGCTGATCTTATACATTTCAAAGAACTAACTCTGGAGCAGAATGTTCTCGCATTTGAAGAAAAAAACACTTTTTTCACCCTGATTAATTTGTCACTTAATATTGAAGCAATTAGTCCACATTGGTACCAACTGGCACTGGTTTTGGTTACATTTATTCCTTTTATTGGAATATGTTCTAACAGAGATCTGTTATTTCAGGCACTTATTGTACCTCTTTTAACGTTTCTATATGTTTCTCTATTTGGATCCAGATTAGGGCCCAGTGGGGTAGATTAGAGTCCTGAAGAGGTAAAGTAAAATTAGATTGACAAAGGGAGCCCTATAAATTGCCCTGTATGAAAAGGGCAGGAAAGGGTATTGTGTCCCATTGGATCTATGTCACTTGGTATAAGTCATTAAATACTAATTAGGATGAAGACATTAAGTGTGATACACTGCGATACACTGTGACTGTTGTAATTCAGAGAGAAAGTGGCTTCTTACTTTAAATTAAGAAATCCAGAGCACATACCAGTTCTGCTTTGCAGCAGTATACTCCAGTTCGTGGCAACTCTAATTATTTTAGATAATCATATCTCAGCAGAAAATTCTGCAGTAGACCTTTACATGTGTGTTCACAGTAATACAAAGTTCTAAGACAAATTCTGGGGGATAATTCTAGAGAAGACAAGAGTATTAATTGTGAAACACTGGAAAACAGAAAAGGAAGACCACACATTTAAAGAGCTAATTATTCACAATAAACTTATTTTTAGAGATAAAATTTTTATTATCAGCATCTGACAGTATCCTGTAAAATAAGAGATGCCCATCCTTTTCCATCCTTTCAAGGAGCACAGAGACTTTGTGCTGAAGTTTGAGACAGATCTCAGTAGTTTGCTCTCTGTTAATAGTCCTGATGAAGAACTGAGTTTTTTGTACCTGTTACCTGTGTTACTGGAATACAGTTCCACTCTTTTCAATGTACAAAATAAAATTTCTTATTCTGATATTGTTATGGAATTTCAGAGAGTTTTGTAATTTAACTGAAAAATTTCATTACATTGTTTTGACTCGAGCTGCATCACAGCTGTTTTGACTCAAAACAGCTGTGATGCAGTAGAATTTAAATCACTGGAGACCTTCATGTCTTTACAAAACACTTACTGGTTTTGATTTATTTTTTCCTAAAATCAGATAACATCTGTTGAATTATTTAGTTCATCCCGGAGTTTGGTACACAAATTCTGCAACAGTCTCTCTATCTGCCATGTGGATGACTACTGTATCACAGGTTTTCTCCATAACTCAAATGAGGTCAGCTTTTGTAACTTCTCTTGCCTGCTCAAAAGTGGACTTTTTTTTTTCCCCCATGAAGACCTGTTCAGTTTATAAACTTGTTCACCAGATTATTCATGATGCAATGAGATTTTGATGTTTGAAAGACTACACTGAGTACTGAAGTATTTCTGTTCATTACACTATATACACATTTTTATGTACAGGAGCATACAAAATGATCTTGAGGGAAAAATAGCAGATCACACATATTACTTGACATCAGAAACTTGTTTGAGACTAGCTGTAGGATATTGCTGCTGATCATCTTATGGGAGACCCAGGGGCACTTCCTGAGTACAGGACTTTAAGTTGAGGCTCACTGCATAATGTGACAGTGATCAGAAACACATCCTCATCAGAGACTTTTTGACATCACAATATGCAAAGTATGTGAGATGCATTAACAGGTTGAATTCAATTTGGCAGCCAGCGCATTAAAAAATAGTAATACAGATACTAGAGACTACTATAAATTTTGGTGGACTGAAGTTTGCACTGAATGCCTGTTCCTAAAGGTACCTTGAATCTAGAAGTAACCTTGGAAATTCTTTAGGAGACAAAGTATGAGTACAGATAGATTACCCAATTGTTACCAAGTTTATTTAACACTTACCAGAATATGCCATTAGTAGATTTGAACACTCTCTACCATAACAAAGTTCCTAAAACCAAAATGTCAATTTGGTATTAAAATCCCTAGATAATATTTTCCAACTAATCTATTTGCTCTTCATTAATTTTCTTTGCTATTAATATTATATGTTCCTGCTATTATCAGTGAAATACCTTAGATTCTCATTCTCTAACTCATTTTTATAATGTCTCCTGTCTGAAAGCAGAGGAAAACCTTGTTATATCTATAAAACAAGGAAGTCCTTTGCTAAGAAAAATGAATGCTGCAAATAAAAGTAAACTCATGTTTAAAAAAAAAAAAAAATGCCTGGACATCTTATCTGAAAATTTATGTTGTCCTCACATTTCCTATTCCCAATAAATTGTTATTTCCATCCTCTATCAACTGTGGTTTTTGTAGTTGCACTGTTTTAGAAATCCTTCTGTTCTTTCTCATGGAGAATAGAGATAAACTGCACTTTCTGTACTTTCTTAATCTCTGTGTTTGTGTTAAGTGCTCTGTAGCTATGACCAATGATATTGGGAGGTAGATTTTTTACTGACCAATGGTTGCTAGATTATTAATGGATATATAAAGAAGTTTCTGTAAATAAAACTCTCTCTTTCGCCATCTTGGGGGTTTCTGCCTGCTTCCTTGCCAGCTTTCTCTGCCCGCAGCCGCGAATATCACGAGATTCGCATCGATAGGTTTTGATTGCCAGGACAATAACTTTCTATTTGTTCATTGCATCAGATTCAGAAAACTTGCTATTCTCTAAAATTGGAAACAAAATCAATATAATCACGAGAAACATGTATATTAACTGCTGGGGATATTTGCTATATATATATTTGGGGATATTTTTTCTTGGAGGCTGAGTGCAATATATTGGGAAGATGGTTTTGTGTATTATTTACCTTGAGAATAACAAAAAAGTAAAACATTTGCCTTTAAATTCACTGTTGCTTCTCAATGTGTGTGATAAGCCCTGATACTGGCTGAAAAATTCTAGCACATACTTCTTCCAAATATATATATATATAGATTTGTATATGTATTCTGGAAAATGCTGCTCTTGAGATAGGAGAAGATTCTAATTAACATGGTTTTCTCTACACGAAAATATCTTAGACAATTTCCTAATTTAAAAATGTCTTCGTAAAGTTCTTCCTGCCCACAACTCCAAAAGCTGATATTTGTTTTCTGGTAGCAGGCAGGGGAATCATAGCTTTTTGCAGAGCAGAAAAGAATCATTAAAATTGCAACAGAAGAGCCACACAAGAAAATCTCTAATGGGACATATGTTTATAGATCCAGTGTTCATTCAAATTTTGCATCTCCGATGCAGGATCCTTAAGAGACTATTTCTACAGTGAAGAGTTCTTCCTAGAGTCTAATTCTTATCAACTGTGATGACTATTTACGATTTGTTTCTGGATATTCCCACATGAAAGGCACAGCTGGGAATAAAGCTATTGTAAGCCTGTAGCTCAAGAAATGTTATTACTATCATTAAAATTGTCAGTACTAGGGAATTGGAGAGAAAAACTCTTAGCAACTGAGACACCAGCAAAAACCTTGGTCTTCTAATAAGCATGTATTTGTTGCATTCCATTTATATGTAATCTGTCTTTAACAACTAAAAATAAAATGTTAAGAACATACTAACGACGCAGTAAGTATATGATAGATTTTTGGTTCTGATAACTACAGTCTTTGCTGATTCTTATTTTCCAAGATCAGGACAGTCATACTCTGGGGAATCAGGTTGAAAGAAGGCAAAAGAAAAAAGGTTGTTTTCTCTGGGACCCAAACTCCACTGTGTATCACTGGTACCTATAAACACTTCTCCATAGGTCAAGATCTGCCTAACATGAAGAATTACTTCTTGTTTTTTTAAGTTAAAAAAACAGATGGCTCTAATTTCTGGGATCTGGGTAGCATAAGCTCATTCAGGCATGTGTTTACAGCTGGGTGCTGCTCACTTGATTCCTTCTCAGAGCTGCAAGATGAACACCGTTATCTTTGTCTGATGGGACTATGCCAAGTGATATTTTAATATATGCCTCGGCAAAAGGCAGACAGAATAATATCACAATTAAGCCTGAATCCCTGCTAATTATCAGGCTGAAGCACTGATAACAGCAGAGAGTTAAGAAACTTTGAGTTAGTTCTGCTAGGATCAGGACTGGACCATGTTGAATTTGTCTTGCCCAAATTTGTTGTAAGGCTTGTATGAAGCTTTTGGGTTTTTTGCTGCCTCTTTTTTTTTTTTCTTTTTCTTTTTTCTTTTGTCTTATTTTTTTCTTTTTTAATATAGCTGTAAAAGCAGTTCTCTCTGATATGCTAATGCGTATCAGCTGTTTTATTTTCTAATTTGGACTAGAATTATAGATTCCCAACCCTGTTAGAGCAAAGCTCTCTTCATAAGAAGATATCTGTGGGCCAGCTAGGTTTTAAAGATCATTTGCTTCGATCACCAAAGGAACACGAGTTCTTCTGGCTTCATAATAAAGAGGAAGGGGACATGAAATCACTTTCTGAGCAAACCGTCCTGTTTAGGTTCATTAAATGACCTTAATTTCTCCCTGAATGCAAGTTCTTCTGAGACTAGCTAATGATATTTCTCTAGATTAAGAAGAAACTTATGCAGATGAGCTTTGACATTGATAAGCACATGAAAATGAATCACATCATAGGTTGTCATGAGAAAAGATGCAATATGATAAAACAATAAGATTTTCTTTATAGTCGTATTTAAATCCTTGTGAATAGAACTGAGGAACTATTTTATGCAATACAAATATTTTGCATAATTCTATTAAAAAAAACCCTGGATTTTTTACCGAAAAAAGTTATAATAGAGGGGCTTATGAAACTACTATTTAGTTAAAAATAAATATTTAAGTAAATTTATTTCATGACAATGTTAGTAAGATAGAATGGCTTTAGAAGATTACATTTACACAGAATATTAAAAATACAAATTAACACTTACATGCTGGATATATGATTTATTGCATAGATACATTTTGAAAATAAGCAAACATGCCTTCATATGAATAACATCACATAAAATTGCAGAAAATCATGAGAAAATAAATTAATTGTAAGACTTGTCTAAACTCATTCTGCAAGTATATGTGAAGTTATAGACATAATCAAATAAGGGCTAGGCAGGTACTGAAATACATTTCTTCTGTCCTGTAAATATCAAGACAGTTTCTTTGTCCTAAGCAAGGCAACCATGAGAGTCAAGGTATAATAACTTACTGCAGGTTTTCTCTGAAAATATCTTGAGATAAATGTAGTGATTAATTATGTCATTGAAATTCTGTCTAAAAGGCAGGTATATAATTTAAAATAGTTACCTAGGTCTCTTCAATGAAAAAACAGATATTTCCAGGAAGTATGTTGGTTAACTAATTTAGGGAGAAGAAATTGTCCACTGAAAATTCTTCTTGCTATTGAAAGGTTGTAGAGTGAGTTTAGAGAAGCTGCTAAAAACATTAACTTTAAATACCTGTCTATATGTTCACTGAATATCACAACAAATATTTAGAGTTTCCACAAAAAAATTAAGATACTGCCAGTAATTTTTGGTATATGCTTCATTTTACAATTATTGTGTCTTCCATACATAGCTCCTATATATGTTCCTCAACAAGTGAACTAGAGTTTAAATATAAAATTAGTTTTATCATGAAGGTAAATTATTGACTAGTCAGATAAACTTCACACAGAAGTAGAGGTAATGCTAGGGGCTAATAAATAAATAGAACCACAGAACTTTGGTTTCAGGCAATTTCTCCCTATCTATCATAAACCTTAGAGGCAAAATGTAACTGGTATGATTGATATGACAAACAATTTCTTTCCGACCCACTAAGCAAATAGATCTGTATAAAAATAACTCATGTCAATAGTAGTGTCCAACTTATGGCCATTGTATTATTCTAAGAGCAAAGTAAAATACACTGGTGGTAATAAATATCATCTGAGTGCAACATGATAAATGCAATGTGCCTCTGAATTCCAAATACCTCTCTGGAAAAACAAACAAAACAATAAAAGTAAGATTGTGAGTTGATTGACGTCAGGAAATAAAAAGCACAAAAACACATTCAATGTCATACTGTCATTATACCCTTTTGACTTGCTACATATTACATTTAGAAGTGATTGGGAATGTCTTAATGCAAGTGGACTGACCACTTACTTATTCCACATTTGCAATTCACTGTTTCAACCCTTTGTCCTGTCTTACAAAAAGCCACTGAGACTCCCTTAGAATGATGAATGACAGGCAGAGAGCTGATCAGAGCTTAGTGGACTGTGTGCAATTCTCTTTTCTTTATTCTAGGTTTGGTCAAAAAGAGACAAGAATGATATCTTTTTCTTTTCTTTTCTTTTCTTTTTTTTTTTAAATTCGGAGTCCAGCTTTAAATAAAATATGAACTAGAGTTATGTTTTCTAGTTTACAGATATTGAAGCTATTTGGTTTTACCACAGATATATTTTTTCCGTATCAAGTTTTGCAATTTCTCCTTTTACCCTTTTAGACATGACTATTGCCTAACTGCAAGGGGTCTTGAAATTTTAAGGACTGTGTGGTGCAGGAAGTCCAGGGCCACCACCTGAATCCTTCATTAAAAGATTGATATTAGTCCTCTTCCTCTCAGCAGATTCTCTACTTCAAGGGAGGCTCACAGCTCTCTTCTCTGATTCCTTTTCTTCTTTTCTTCCTTTGCATTTTATCCCCTGTAGTTCACAGGGTTCTTTAGGAGACTATGTTCAGTTATCCACCAGATAAGGAAACATCTTCCTGCTCATTTTGGAACAATTCCCATCTCAGTCAATGTCTATTTAAAGGCACATGACACACAAATTGAGAACAGATATTGTTCCTCAGTGCACCTTTCTGCATAGATGAAGTGAAAGAATTCTGAAATACAGAATTTTGTCAGACGAGAAAACATGGTGTGATACTTACCAATATTTATTGTTCTCTGAATTGTCAGAACATTATATATTGATTCCTTGTTTAATAAAAATGAAATGAAAAATGAGGACAGCAACAAACACTGGAATCGGAACAGAAGATTTCAATACTAAGTACTAAAAGTTTTTAAGTATGCAGCACAAAGAAGAAATTGCAGCAAATTAGTTCCAGTCATTTGCTTTTACTCTCTTTGAAAATAGACAAAACCATTTTCAAAAATTAGGCTTCAGGAGAACTCTTTATTTTTTTCTTTAGCGCAGGCTACCTAAGTAACATCATAGCATTTTTATTGGACACACATGCATGGCCCATGAATTATTTCATTCACACCTTACTATTCTGATTGAAGGCATAATTTCTTCCTTGAGAGAATACTAATTAAGGTGCTCATTTCAAGGGCACTCCACCAAATCTATTTGAAGTTTAAATGAAGATATTTCAGATCAATAGAACATAAAATGGTTACGGCTTTATTTATGTAAATTAATATATTTAGAAATAAGTATTATTAGAAGATGACAAACAGGAGAAGTTTGAATAGCTAACCATTGTTTTTTTAAATGAATGTCCATGTTCCAGTAGCTTTTTCTTCTCAGCTTCATTATATGCTCCAAAATTCATAAAATTTCTCAAAAATCCTAGAATTTATAGTGGTTTAGGTCCTGATCCTAAAACGAACTATTCATATATTACTTTTCTATAGAGATGAAAGTCAGAGAGTAGTTTTCTAATTCAGAATTATTTTCTTCTCTACAGTTGCTCGTTTTAAATAGTTATAAAGGTATAGGCTTTCTCTTGAAGTTTCCCATGGGTATCTTTCAGTCTGTGTAGATATTTGCAATATTCCAGAGAATCTTGGATGGCGTTGGATGCTTATCTTTAGGGCACTAACCCTTATCTTACTCTTGACTGTTTATGGAACCTTAGAAACATAGCTCATATGGAGACATTTAGACATCTAAATTTAGATATCTGAATTTGGAGCTGAATATCAGTTACAATGTAAGTAAAATGGAAAAATCACTGCCTAAGTAAACAAACAAACAATAATAATAATAAATTAAATAAAGATCCAAAGTAATCATCTATTTCATAAGAGATGTTAAAATGGATTTTCAGGAAAATAAAATGTACATAGACAAAATAGAGAAACTAATTATTTTACTTCTCTGAAATTCATTATTAGACCTTACGTATGTTGTTTGTATGCCATGAGAAGTTCCCATATTCATCACCTGACTTATTGCTGGAGAAACAGCTGCACTGTCTTTAAGAGGTATTACTATCTCTCTAGAGCTTTGTGAAGGGCACAGCTTTTGTTCTTGCTTAACATAATCACATTACTTACACTTGGATTTAAAAAGGTTATAGAAAAGTGATGAAACATACCAATTTTTATATTGGTTTAAAATTTATTGTATATGTTTCATGCTTTTACATTTTTATGCACAGGTTAAACTGCTAGGAGTAGCTTTAATAACCTGTACCTATTTACTGATGTATAGATTGGCTAATAATCTGAATTTTCATGTTTTTATCATTTTTCTTGAATAGACAGGCCAGCTCTAATATTTCAAAGGCTTGTATGCTGTTTTCTGTCTTATATTCCGTTCACCCATACAGGTGAACCAATATGTAATATGCCATTTTATTATGTCTATTATTTATAATAGTTGATGTTTAATCATGATGCCATTTAATCATGATGGAAGTACATAATAGTCTCCAATACCGGTATATGTAGT
Organism: Origma solitaria; assembly: GCA_013397895.1. Classification (NCBI taxonomy): domain Eukaryota; kingdom Metazoa; phylum Chordata; class Aves; order Passeriformes; family Acanthizidae; genus Origma; species Origma solitaria. Next base: position 727,040 of record VZRL01006557.1, read on the forward strand.
TTTCTGTTTACCTATCTTTTCATTAGGCAGTTGGTTAAAAAAAGCAAGCATACAAAAACATTAAATAGAATCAAGTAGGACTGTTAATTTCCTTACAGTTTTGAGATCTTTGCAAGTCATACCTTTGCCTTTTTTTCACCTGGTTTTGTCTGAGATGATCTCTAATTGAAAACAAATAAAATAATTCATGTCACACACATGTGCCCAACTCATATTTACAATGACCAAAGAAGGACTCAAGTAAGTAATGGAAAAATTATTTCTAAAATACTTCAACAGGAATTTAACAAGTTCACATCTGCAAAACTGTTTCTCTGCAGCTGTTAAAGGGGTGCCTACAGGCAAGTATAACAGAAAGCTGAAAGAAATATAATCTGTTCTCTAGAAACAATTATCATTGGCATTGTGGCAATAGGTTTACATTGTTACCATTTTTAGCTATCTTTGTAGTGCAAATGATTCAAGAGTCCTCTGTTATGTGCAATAGCATTGTTTGTTCAGCCTAAATAAAAGAGAAGAAAGAAAAGCCTTTAATTCCTGCTGTAGGACACTGCCAGGTGTGCTGTTGACTGATGTGGCTGTGTTTCAGTGTCTTTATTAGAAATTCCAGAGCTTGAAGAAAAGCATTTGAAAAACAAGTTTGAAAAAATAACTTTTAAGATCCCTGCAAAGGAGAAAATCAAGCAGTCATAATAAGAAAGCCAATTATTAATTTTAAATTTCAGCATAACAGGTTTATGTTAAAAAAAAAGAAGGAACAGATACAGCAGAAATATTTCACAAGCAAGTCAACTACTGATCTTACAAAGAATGAAATCTCCATACTCAAAATTGTATTTGAACTTCTCTGAGGCTGGAACTTGGAAATTTCATGTCTGAGAGAAAAACTAGTGCCAACACCTAACACTTTTCTAAAGGAGATAATAATATATTTTCTATTTTCTAGCTGTTAATTTTGTGTAAAGACACATCCAGAACTCAAACCTTGCAATGAATTAATTAATTTCTCTCCAGCAAACAAGCTTTGTGGATCCTGAAATACTGAGAATATGTTGTAGTTGATAGCCTTAGTCAAGTGGAAATAACAAGAAAAGACTTTAAACAAGAAATTGAAATAATTTGAACTTGATGCTGCAAAAAAATGGATTTTGTAAAAGCTATACAACCTACAGACAGCATAAAATCTTTCTGAAGTCATAGTATGAAAATGGTGTTTTAATCATGCATGATTTTTCCCTTTCTAAAGGAAATATCAGTATGATGATCCATTTCATCAGAAGAGCATAATCAAAATTTAAAAGTGCGAAAATTAAAAAGCAGTAATAGAAGAATTAAATTATGACAACTGTATTAATATCTAATGGTGACATTTCAATAGCTTTAGGTATTCCTGGATGGTATTTCGTGAACACATTTTAGCACACATGGGTTGATTCACCGAATCATAGTATTGTTTTTGTTGGCAGGAACCTTCAATATCATTTAATTCCAGCTGCCCTGCCATGAGTAGGGATGTCACTCGATTGATCATCTTGCTCATCCAACCTGCCTTGAATACTTCCAGGAATGGGGCATCCACAGCTTCTCAGACCAACCTTTTCCAGTGCCTCCCGACCCTCTGAGTAAAGAATCTTTTCCTCAGTCTAATCTAAAGCTTTTCTCTTTTAATTTAAAATCATTCCCCCTGGTCCTATCCATATCTGCCCATGCAAAAAGTCCCTCTCCAGCTTTCTTGTAGGTGCCTTTCAGATGTCAAAAGGCTGCTGTAAGGTAACCCTGGAGCCTGCTTTTCTCCTGGATGTACAATCCCAGGTCTCTCAGCCTGCCTTCAGAGGAGATAATTTTCTTCGATAGTTAATAGGCTAAGAGATATATCTAATAGTTTCAGCAAAGTCCTTTGGAACAAAACTGTGTCTGCTGCTTAGAAGATGACCTGTTTCCTAACTTGAAATTTGTGCATAGTCAATAAAATCAATGCATCTCAAAATATTTAAACCTGGTTTTAGGCAGAACACTATTTTATTTGTTTGTTTTAAATTTCCTTAATATAAGAGTAGTTATTCAGGAACAGGAGATTTAATTAATTTAAATTTTAATCCTAAAGTAATTCATTAAAGCAATTAAATGAGAAATAAATTTAATTAATGGGTGATCCTTTCCAACTGCACGCTGAATCCTGAGGGTGCGCTAATCTTAATTGGAAGGCCTGTTTTCCTGGATGTTGCGCTGCATCTTCTTTTATGCAGCAATTCATTTCGCTGTTTTGTGATTACTCTCCTCCTAAAATGAAAGGTAGAAGCACGATGTATCCCTAAAATTGAGAAATACAGCAGAAAAGGAGGAAAAGTCATGGTTCTATTCAGCCCAAGAAAAATGAGAAGACAAACTAATAGTCTTAACCAATTTCCATCATTTCAGATATGTCATTTCAGAACGGAATGAGCGGGGACATGTATCTTGATTATTCTGGCTTTTCTCCTGGTGGCAACTTGAAAAGCATCAGTAACTGAATCTCAGAGCGCTACATTAATATATACCAGAACACCATTTCATGGAATGGTTTTGGTTATATTTCTCCAACACTACTAAATGTAAAGCTAATCTCTGTCTTTGTTGGAGGGAGAAAACTTTAAAAATTCCTGAGTTATCATGGATTTTTTCTTCATAAATTGCAAATATCTTAATTATAGACCCACTTCTTACCACAAATCACTTTACCAAGGGGAAATGTGGTAAATGTCTTCCTGTATTACTGCATAACTCCACCTATGCTGTATTAAGTATCTCACATTTAAATAGGGTAGTTCCAGTGAAAGAGTAACATATATATTCCCTTAGTTCCTGATCCAATAATCCATTGGATAAGCTGAATAAGTAAGGGCATAATGCTTTTCCCATTTTTTACTTTTTTTTTTTCCTTTTGCAAGGCAGTTATAGAAAATTTAATTCTACCATCAGAAAACCAAGCTTAAAATGGTAGAACTTTACTGCTGGCATCCAAGAAATACCTTATTCAGACCCTTTCATCAAATCTTTCAAGGATTTTTCAGGTATACATTTCCTTTGTTACTAAAAAGAGATAATTAAAGAAGCTGAATAATTTAATAAAAACATTAGCACTCAACTTCTAACATATATGCTTCCTATAAATCATTATTATACAAAAATAAAAAGATTCTGCAGAGTAATAAATGTTATTCTAAAATAACATCTTTATTGAGGATTTGAATGGGAGATTGGTTAATCTGGATTATAGGATTTCAGAGAAAAGAAGAAAGAGAAAAGATCATAGAGCAGTTCCTGGATCATGTCTAACTGTTCATTGATATTTCATAGTTTTTCTACTTGTTTGAATTATGACATATATGAATAACACAAAAGCTGTTATTGTCTCTCTAGTAAATTACCCATTTTCACATAGATTTCTTTCTAAACCATGGAAAATTAGTATTCTGTTTAAGATGTCTAAGAAAATACAGTTTCAAACATCATACATAGAAATAGAAGATAAATGTGAAGAATGTGATCACACAAGTGCGTAGAAATGAGTGGGTAGCAAAATGCATCAGAAAAGACAAGAAACAAATAAAGGGGAAGGGTTTCAATGGAATTCAGTAGAACACCTACTCTTTCAAACAGAATATTAGCTTGGCTGAAGAATGACACAGTAAAGTAATTATCTAAATGCAGGAAAGTTAAAAAAAAGAAGAGAATTTTAGGTACCCAAATTACTACATTACTCCTAGAACCTATTTCTGCCCACATTGTTGTCTAAATTACAAATGAATAATATGTAATTATTCTTGGTTTTCCTTCAACTCAAATATAAATTTACTGAAATAGTAAATGAACAAGTATAAAACTATTTCATAACGTTGTGATTACATAGTCAGATACAATATAAGACTTTTCCAGAAGAGTATAAACACTGGGACTACCAAAGGAGACAACAAAGACACACAGTTACATGCAAGAGCATACAAATTACAGAAAAAGAAAGAACAAGGTAATCCAAAGGAATTACGAGTAACTAGAAGACTATCCCAAATACACAAAATGACTGCCAAAATTGAGAGAAATATTAATAGTGTTAGGGACAGACCAGAATCCCTTTTTCTTGGGAGTAGGTGAAGAAGATAAAAGAGAAAATATGGAGAAGAAAGGAGTCTACTTCTGTTCTGACTTCAAACTCTCAAGCCTGATCATGTTAACCTCATCGACTAAGAGTAATCAGAAACTGCAGTCATCAATACTAACTCTATGGTATGAATTCCACAGTATTGCTCACCCACAGCCAATGTAAGCTTTTGTAATAAGCTTGTAATGATGTAACAAACTTTTTATAGACTGTTACTTTTGAATACATAGTAAATACTGATATAGTGGATAGCTATCCTATATGAATACGCAGCAACTAGATCTAGTGGAAGGTATCTTTGTCCATGGCAGGAGAATTGGAACAGATGGTCTTTAAGGTATCTTCCAACCCCGACCTTTCTGTGATTTTACCATTCTATGATTCCATGATTCTATATTGAAAGAAACTGGTGCATAGAAACCATTTTCACATGCTCGAGCTGTGAGTGACAGGAGGCTTTTTCTCTGTCATCCTAATGCCCAGATACTTTGAATTTTGAATACACCTTTATTCTTATCACTATAATATTTTCAGAACGGGCAAAAGCATAAAAAGATGCAGGAATGGAGAAGACAAGATAAAGAGAGTGGAATAAGTCCTGACCTCTTTATCATTAATCAGAACTTTAGTAATCTTTTAGTCTCTTAGCAAAAAAAACCCGAAACAAACACCAAAAAACCACCAAAAAAACCCAAACCAAAACCAAAAAACCAAACCAAAATAAACCCCCAAAAAACTGGAAATAAAAACAAAAATAAAAACCAAACAAACAAACCAAAAATAACCAAAGAAAAAACCCACAAAACCAACCAACCAAACAAAAAATCCCCTTTACATTCCTAAGGCCTGTAAAAGGTAGAATCTGAGCTATAATTTCTATGACACTCTTGCACAATATCTTTCCTCTCTTTTTCAGTTTTTCTAATTAACTTTTATTCAGACATTCTGTATTTCCCCTACTAAAGACAATATTCCTTCCAGTTCTCTTTCCCATATATTTTGAAATACAGCTGATCACTTCACACCCAAACATTTTTGACACAAGCATTTATTTTCACAGGCTTCCCTATCTTCATTTCTCTTATCTGTAAAACTACTTTTCTGCATCTTCTCCTTGTATTTATACTGTTATTGTTGAAGATACAGTTTTAAATAAAATTTATTCCCCAAACTGCCCATCACTCCTGGTGCAGTACTTTTCTAAAATTTCAATAGGCATAAAAGCAGAATCTAGAGAGGAGAGGAGAGGAGAGGAGAGGAGAGGAGAGGAAATGAGACAAGTTGNAGGAGAGGAGAGGAGGGGAGAGGAGAGGAGAGGAGAGGAGAGATATTACACCTATTTCTTTCATTTTGGACTTCTATTACTTATAAAACCTCCTTTCACACCTTCTGTATAGTGTATACATTTCATAGAAGACAAAAAACGGAGAGCATGGAAAAGCATGATTGGAAAGCATGATTTTTCTCTTTAAAAAACAGGCTAGTTTTCTCCTTTACACAGAAAAAGGGACCTTGCTAAATGGATGATAGCCTATAGCTACTTAATATATCTATTGTTCTTAGTAGAATAATATTTATAAAGCATGAAATGACTGTCTTTAGCTAGTCAATAAATGGAGTAATTTATTCTGGTTTTATAATCCAAAAGTCTTCAACTCCCCAGTTTAGCGAGTTTCACTTCTGATAAGAACACTATCTTTAATATAGTACTTTCCAACCCTGATAAAAATGTTATTACAATATTTTACAGTATTTTGTAAGATATGATCCTTAATTCTAACTCAATTCTATTCTCGTCCTTATCAGACAGACAAAACTAATAATTAGAAAGGCAAAGGTGAGAGATAGGCATGCTCGCAGTCTTAATTTGGAAGTTTTTTTATAGTCTTTCAGAAATTACAGTATCAGTGAAACAACAGCAAAGAAATTGTTTTCGACCTTAAAAAGGGACCAGAGAAACAACAACAAGAAGAAAAAAAATTAGTGAATTTATATGTGGTTTACACTGCCAAAACAAAGTGCTTTTATAGTAGGTATACACTACCAAAACAATATGTGCACTTCAGGTCCCGACTACAGACACATACATGGAATTGTATTTTAACAACTGAACAGCTACTAGAGTATTTATTCAGCTGCCTACACAGAAATGTGAAATGCAATCTGAGATTCCGTAAGGTATCTCAGACATGTACATGGGACTAGTATGTGACAAACGACCTGTAGAAAAGTGAATTTCTGCAAGAACTGCTGCAGGTCGTGAGAGTTTTTCTCTAATGTCCTGATTACCCTTGGATGCTGTGCTGAGACAATGAACTCAATGTGTCCGTTTCAGGTTACAGATTTCTCTACTGACTACATTTCCACTGACTATAGTGACATCCTGGATTCTTCATCCTAGTGACTCTTCATGTAGATGCTGGCACGAAGATGACTGCATGCATGTGTTAAAAATCTGAAATTCAACTACGAACATAAAGTCAATTAATTTCACCTAATTTTAACTAACCTACAGCTAGGTATCTAGCATACTGAAGTGATTTATGGATTTAATAATGTACTTATATATATTTAATATCATTTGATTGGCTGCAGTGCAGCTGAGATACCCAGAGGGGACCAGAAGATAAAAAATTTGTTAAAAAATCACATTCCTCTGCAGTGCCAGTTGGATCTCAGTCAGAATACCCTAGCAAATCTCAGGTGACAAATTTCCAAAATATAGGCAATGGATTAAGCTGCTATGGCTGCTTCATGATGGATCTGCTTCTGTAGTCACCTCTATATGGTGATGTATCCCTTCCCAAAACAGCTGGTAATGAAACAAGGGCGTAATTAAGTCCATCTGAGGTAATTCCTTGAAAATAAAGAAAGCAAGTGGTGCTTCAGAAGAGTCATTGATGAGAGAGAGGGAACATAGAATAAGGATGATTGCTGCTTACTGCCTACAGTTTGGTAAGTACATCCCACTTTAAAATTTTGAAACAGGAGTGCACCAACTCTATTCAGTAGCATATGAAAGGTGTAGAAAAAGTAAGGTGGAATCCTATAGGATGGGCAGTCACTCACTCTGTCCATCTATCTATGAAAATATCATCCATGACTGGAAGAACACTCATCTTCTATCCTGTCTTTCAGTTAGGTATATGTACATAAAAGGTAAAATAAAGGGTAGAAAGGAAAATTTGAACGGGACAGATGGTGTGATTGATGCAAAATTTTGGTGACACTACCTAAGTAGTTAGTTATAGTTGAAAGGATTTCTGAGTTCATGTAGACAGTGTTGGGGGTTTTGTTTATCTGTGATGTTTGAAAATCTGGAATATCAAAAGATGGATTGAATTGTCCTTTATGAATTAATTTCTTCAAAATGCCAAAAAGTTAACATTTCTCTTATTACATTTGCTGCAAACATTATATGGATGCCTGATAGCACTGATCTCAAGATGAAATTTAAACAATTTTGCTTCAGGGTGAATCCACTTTTCTAATAATTTTCATTGCTAACAATGCTGTATTTACTATTGTATTGAATAACCCTATTCAACAACTAGGCTAGAGCAAAAAAAACAAATTCCCAAAGGATATAGAGATTACTTTCTAAGTCGTGGTTTTCAGAGAAGATTTCATTTGCTTGTGTATCGTTTTAAGGAGTTTCAGCATTTCAAGTATCATTTCTGTAGTGAATCATCACTTAGTGAAGTTCACTTTGCTTCATGATTGCCATCTGAAATATGGTCATCTAATCTGAACTATTTAAGGAATCCTATATTAACTCATTCCTTGATGTTTTTCAGTGTAGCTACCCTATTCTCAGTCAGCTGTGAATTATAGCTTGAGTGTGTGGCATGTCTTGTCAAACAATTCACAAATAAAGCTTTCACTCCCAACCTCCACCACCAAAGAAAGGATCTTTGGAGGAATTCTGAGGCTGGTGTTGGTCATAACAGCAAGAGAAAGACTGGAAACATGAGATGAAAACAAATACGGGAAGAAAGATTGCAGAGTATACTACATTGTTGTATTTTTAATATTTAAAGAAATCTGCTCATATCTGTTATGGGGAAAATATTCCTTTAAACATTGATTCCTTAGGATAGCCACAACCAAACAAAAGTCAGTGCAAGAAATTTAATTGCATTGTAAACATTTATATTCCTTCTGAGCAATTCTTAATAGCCATGCTTTACTCCAGTATTTATTAATTCAACCCATCTAGATATTAATCTGCTTGACAGTGCTAATAACATGTTTCGCAAAATCTTGTTTGCGTGCCTATAACCTGTTATCAAACAAATCCCTCTTGCTAGAAGGGAAAATAGTAATACAGATTCAAAGACTATGATGATAGAAGACTTTGTGGTGATCATTTACTCTTATACCCTGTAGAACACAGATGATAAGATAAAGTTAATTAATTTCCACTTCAAGTTTCATGTTTTGTGTAATTTATTTTTTAAAACAAACAAACATTTGTTCTCAATACATAGTGTGCAGTAATGGAGAAACTAATCATTACCCTTGATGACTTGGTCCAATGGCAATTTGCTTTTACTCTGCTTTAGCATCTATAAATTTTTTCCCTATTTTAGCGAGCTAATCAACACAAGCTTGCTTTGCTTTCCTTAATTACAATTAGACTTTTCTTTCCTTTAGTTTCTGTCCGTAAGCTTTGTGCCGTATTCATCTCTTATTCACTTAGTTTTGCAAACAGCCTGATACACCACACAAAGTCCAGGGAATTACAGTATTTTAAGTACAAACCAGTCAAATTTCTTTCATTATTCTCCAGTTTAATTTCAGAAGGAAAAAAACATGTGTGGACAGGCTTTGAAACCACATAGCATTAAATGAAGTTAAGGAATCAAGCTTCCCATAACTAACTGTAACAAAAGGAAAAATATGACTGATATCATAACCAGCTGTGCTTGACACTCTCCATCTGCCTGAGCTAATATCTATTTGATAAAAAGCAATTTTGACTACAAATACAGATCAATGTTAAAAGTCATACTTCTAAATCTCAGGTCACACTTTACTTATTTACTGAAAAATAAAACTCATGTCATTGTCAGTCCTCATTGATATTTTGAAGTTTTTCCTTTGTTTCATATTACTGGCATTACCTCCACCTGTGTTGTTATATTTGTCTGGGTTTGAGGGGATTTGATGTTTGTGTATTACAATTAAAATGTTCATGCTTGGTACTCAGGTGAGGATTTGACTAGACCAAGTTAATAGATACTAGTCAAAGTTGACAAAAGCTAATAATCACTTTTAGGTGCTTATGATAAAAAGGGACAGGTGAATAGAGAAGGAAACAAGGACTTTAAAGGAGGGAAAAAGATTGTGGGCCCAAACTCACTTCATAGTTAGGTCATTTGATTCTCCAGAAAACAGGATTCATAAAAAAACAATCAATCAGTCATGCACTGATGTCTTGTAACAGAGAGGCAAAAGTATATATATAGGCACAGTTGGAAAAATTAAAGCATTTTCTTAATGGCATGGCTTAGCTAGCACTTTCTTGAAATGGACAAGGGGCGGAGGGAAGCAAAGTAGGCTTTTTGGATGGATAGAGTAATTTCTTGCAGAAATTCAAGATGATGAGGAACAACACCAACCAGCAGGGTTCAGTGTGGCCATCAGATCAAAAAATACAGGATTACATGATATCCTGGTGAATCCTATACTTTGGGAAAAGACATGCAGAGTACCAAGGCACCTGAATCCTTACCTAATGGGGTGTCCATGCAGGACAACAGATTTTGATGTACTGTCCTTGTGTACTATGTGAAGGTATAATAAATATTTTATTTGATGCCATCCCCAAAATTATTCATACAGTATGCCTCCTTGAAATTAAAGAAAAAGAAAAAGTCTTTTATATATTAGTGCAAGTTCCAAGAAAACAGTTATTTCTTAAATGATAACAGTGAAAATTCAAAAATAAATAAATAAATTTCAAATAACACTTGAATGATGAATGGCTTCTGGGGAGGGTGTTTATGTCATCTTTCTACACACAGATAATGACAGAATAATTAAGGATTTACACATTTATTCTCCAGTTATTTGCCATCTTGAAATGGGCATTGTTTAACACTCCTACATATTGTGTCAGAACATTAATTCATAAGAGTTTAAGATGATTTATTTCAGAATTTTTGTAAAAAGGAAATACCTAGTACTATTTTTATACCTAATTCCAGACAATTCCTGATTGCTCCTTCCTTTAGAAATTGGTTTTAGCATGGGTTATTTTTTTTCCTTGTGCTATAGCAGAAAATATACAGTTTTGAAAAATTAGAACAATCATGTAGAATACCATTAGCCAATGTGAGAGACAGTTATAGTTTTTTAATCTAACCTAGAACATAGTAGAACATGAAATGTCATATGACTATATATGAACATTATAATAGAAACACTAATTCCTTTCTCTCTCACCTCTTCAAAGAAACACAGGAAGAGAGAGAAAATTAATTGTATCTCAATAGACTAATCTGAATAATTTTTGTCAAATTAAATAAAAATAAAAATTCTATTTTTTCACTTATTTAAAATAATATACTTCGATGGCCTCCAATGACACTTTATTTGCAATCTAGGCTATTTTTAAGAACAGATGTAACCATCAAAAACAGTTTATTTTGGGAAGGTAGATATGGGAATTGGTTATTTTTTTTATTATCATGTAACCTGAAATAATTTTTTTTTTAACTACTGGCAAACAAACATAAAAAATCTATTATGTTAATACTTATTATTCATATAAAATTTGTGAGAAATAAGCCACTCCATGAATAATTAATAAGAAATAAAATATTATAACCTGACATTTTAAAAGGAATAAGACAAAACATTAAGAAAGCAATTACACAATAAAGCTAATCTCTAACACCTAAACATCCAGGAATTTATGTAATAAAAACACTGGCCACAGAAAGTTATCTATTTGTCTTTGAGAGGTCAGTGCCTCATTCAATTCAGTATATCTGCACTAGGATCAACTGGATACTAAGTTGTCCTTTTGACATCCATTTTCTCAGAGAGATGTGCTATCAGAATTGAAATAGATTAGAAACTCATAGGTTAAGTATTGCTTAAAAAATTTCTTGACAACCACCAATTCTGTATTTGACTTTCAGTTTCCCATGACAAAAATTTGTGAAGTGAAATTTAGGTATATTGCTAGACTGTATTGATTGAACAGCATCAGTTTAAATGACAAGAACAGGTCAGTGTCCTAACAAATCTTTCAATTCTTAATAAGTTGTTGGTAGAAAAAATTTGGTACTAGAAAAATTATAAAACAAAGTCGTGATGAAATTGTTACATCCATACATTGGTTAATTTTTAATTAATAATGACCTTGAACCAATAATGTCATTCCTAGACTTGGCTATAATATGGAATCTTTTAAAATATTTAGTCTGATTTTTTTCAGAGTTATATATATTACCTGTGGGGACTATTAGCCTTTTCTTTTTTAATGTACATTCCATGGAAATAACTTATTCTCTGTTTAATTAAGTAAACACTTTCCCTGAAGTCATTTCACTTCTAGCAGTGTTGAACCTCAAGAGATTATGCACTGAGGGGGGGGTCCTTTGCCATCTTTCGCTGCATTCACTTGAGTGAAAATGAAAGATGGCTGAGCTCATTCATTCATTGGGGGAAACAGGCACTATTATGATGTTCTGCCTTGCCATCCACAAATAAAATTAAGTAGTATTAAGAATTGCAATCAGGTAGAAAAAAACTCAGGAATTTATAACGCCTTTGCAAACAGAAAATTTTGTTTTTTCCTTTGATTCATGTACACATTACTTCTTCCTCCAAGTACTTTTGGGTATTCCTTACTATGCTGACTTTATATTGTGATTCGCAGTGGTGTCACTGTCCAAGATTTATTTTTGCTTTTGTATTCATGTTGTGATTATCCATGGAAGACATCCTATTAAGATCCATGGAATATATCCTATAAGAATGTGGTACCATTCCAAGATAATTTCAGATGTTTTAAGAAATATTTAAAAAATTGAGATAAAAAAGTAACATTTCAAAGTATTATACTTTATTATTAATAACAAAAAATTACTGGTTTTTTGTTTTGGGAATAATGGGAATTATTAAAACAAAATTTATAAAACGATAAGCCAAATCCAGAATTGAGTAAATGGCTTTTCAGTACAGGAAAAATGTTCATGATGAAAAGAGTAATCCTGTGAAAGTTGTATCTGTCTTTGCATTTGCTGCAAGTATTATTTGAAAGGTTATCCATCTTCAAGTATCTTATTCATGACTGCAACATTTAGTTCTCTCACCCACCAATTACACAAGTGATTTTTTTTCCAAGTACTAACCTTCAGAGACAGAAAAACTTGGGTCTGCAAATGTTTAAGACTGTGACACATTGAATATAATTAAATTATAAAATATTTCTAAAGAAATTAAGGAGGATTTTCCTGGGAAAATGAATTCTGTGTCAACATTGATGAACATGAGGAATAATAGCAAAACAGTTTTCATAATACTACACAGTGCACATAACTCACCCACTTTCAAAAGGATTTATTATGTGTGGATAAACATCTGTAGTGATATCCATATATCCAAACGTAGGAATGTAAAACATTAAAAGCCTTGTTCTAAAACTTAGATGAGTTCTTTATATATTCAAGTAAGTTGAATTAATTTAAGGATGAGGCATGTAAGATGACTTTAACTTAGCTTAGCATTTACTGATATTTACATTTTTCTTGTATTATATGGGATTCTTGCTGCTCAGATTTCTAATTTTTTGAGATTATGAGATCTATCAATGTTTACAAAAATCACCAAAACAATGAAAAACAACAAACAAACAAACACAACCCAACATTTAAAGATTACTTCAAAAACAGTTTATGTTTCAAAACAGTGTTATGTCTTAGCAAATAATTGGATCTGTTCTGGTGAAATATTTTCTATCAAGATTAATATATGGAACAAATTGTTCAATGTCAAGACAGCTGAATGCTCACTGTTTCAATTTTCTCTTCATTGTGGTTTATACACTAAGTTATTCATTGAATTATGCAAATCTTTGGGCTTAGACTTTAATAGCAAGCCTTTTAAGATGGTTTTCAGGTTCAAAAGAATAACAACTTTTCAAGAGATTCCTCTTAATGATCATGATTGTATTTTGCTGAAATCTCCACTCAGCATTCACCACCACCAATCTAGGTATTTTCTATACAACTATTTTCCATATCTGTGTTTTCTCTTATTACATCTTCTCAGTGTCTTACTTTCTCTATAAAACTGACTTGATTTTCAATTCACATTCTACTTCACCTCTGACACTTTGTTCTCACCTTCTCACCAGAAGATTGTTCTAGTATTAATCAACCCCTACATTATTATTATTCTGGGATAAGGTCTTAAACTTCTGGTTGATAGTACACTGTAAATTACAGTAATTATAATAAAGTATTTAAAAGTTTTGAAGACATGCCTGCTAATCATACTCCTCTAATATACTCTAATCTTTTTTTTCCTGCCTCCTACTTCACTCTGTATCACTGAATTTAATTATTTTGTAGCTACCATTTCTTTATTGTATATTAAGAATATTACAGCACTTCCCTAATTCTATGTATGATCTTCTATCTTTCTTCTATAAATATTAATGCAACCATTGAGAAAAACCCAGACAGAAATGAATGTGGGCTATAATAAAATAGTCTAAAACCAGTCATATAAGAAAAGCATTCTAAGACACATCTAAGTTCTGGGTATAAGCAATACAGAAAGATTAATATCTTCAAGGAGTCTCAATTTCCCTAATGCCATTGCCTGGATTTTCTACCTGGAATGCCCTAGACCTCTCATCAACCCAGGTAATTGTTTACTGCATTTTCTTTTAAAAATCAATATTTTTAATCCTTAGCAGTATGTTTACTTCATGAATTTAATTTTTGAGCAGTAAATAGCCTACATTTCTTTGTCCTTGTAAAAATATATGTGTCCTATGTACATATAGTTTACATAATACAAATCAAAAAAATCAGTATTGAAGGAAGGGGGGGGTTATCCCTTGCAGGGATATTCCAGTCTTCACATTTAAATCAGATTAATTTTCTGAATATCTAAACCATCTTCTGATGAGATCCAAATCACTCTGCCAATATAAAGACCTAAAACTATAAGATTATTATAACTCATTAATGAATCAATAAAGCCAAATAATATCAACAGAATATACAAATAATACCTTTTCGTATGTAATTATCAGAGCACTGTGTTAAAGTTTCCAAATGAAACAGCTCTACTTACAGGTAGAGAGAATTGTGCAAAGAATTTGTAGCCTAGGCAGTATGTAGAGATTCAGAAACAGAGTTATTGTAAACTGGCTGGCAGATGTGAACATCAATCAATGCCTAAGGAAGGAATAAAGGATGAACTAAGTCCAGTTTTACTGTATTATTCTTGTCAGGAAAAATAATGCCTTCTAAACCTCTCTGCAATAAACTCACTTTTGCTGTAAGACAGATTTTCGGGAAACTCCTGTCTTTTCTAAGATAGTTCAGGGCAACAAGGCTGGTGAATGGTCTGGAACACGAGTCCTGTGAGGAGCAGCTGAGGGAGTTGGGGTTATTAAGTCTGGAGAAAAGGAGGCTCAGGGGGCAACCTTGTCGCTCTCTACAACTCCCTGAAAGGAGGGTGCAGCCAGGTGGGGTTTGGTCTCCTCTCCCAGGCAACCAGTGACAGGACAAGAGGACATAGCCTTAAATTGCTCCAGGGGCTGGACATTAAGAAGTTCTTCACAGGTACGGTTTGGCTGCGTGCTTCTCTTGTCTGTTTCTCTTTCTAAAAGATTGAAACTGGACTAATTATTGTTTGATCTTCACTTTTCCCCCTCATTTTTAATGATAGGAAGTATAAACTTAATCACAACACAAGTAATAGTCTAGATCAGTGGTCGCCCAAACCATTTGATCATCCACCCTATCAGTGAAAGCGTTCTGATCGTATGCCCTCAATATAAGTGTATTTATTTATAAATTATACATGCACTATGTACTACTGAAGTTCTAATATTTTCTTCCTAAACCACAATGAATTAGGCCTTCTGCACCCCAGATTGGAGCCCACTTATCGCAAAATATTTAACGTATTTCTGTACATCTTCAGAAAGGTAACTTTAAAGTTAAAATTATTTCCTGCATTGGTATCCTACTAATTATGGCAGTTTATATTTCTAAGATTACCAAGAATTCATCGGTGGAAACAGTTGTGTCAGCTTCAGTTCCTCAAACTCCATGCAGGCTCAGTAGAAGAGAGGGCTATTGTTTACATCAGTGTTCCCATTTTGTAGAGTTGTATTTTTTAGTTCAGCTAATCAAATTTTCAATGTACATGGTTTTGGCCAGAAAGACAGATTAAATAACCTGGAGAGCAAAATGATCACTACACCATAAAGAACCAAATTAATGTATTAGATAAAAATAAAAATAATTTTTTTTTTTTTTAATTAGGAGATGAAGCTATAGTTAGGGAACTGTTATTGTTCATTCAAGTCCACTTATCTCAAATATTATATTATATGAAAATTGCAATAGTCACCCCTCATATATGTTTAGTTAGATAATCACAAGTTTGTTCTTTGTGAGGTTTTGCAGAATTCATAATCTGAAAATATTCATAGATGTATTAGTTTCAATAGATATGTTATCACGAATTTGGCTGATAGCATGATAGGCTTTGCTAAGTCCTTTCAGACTATCAGACAAAAGTCAAACTTAAAACTAAAATACTTCATAGCATCAGTGGTTTTGAAGGAAGTAATAGATAATCTGTTTCTGAATGTACTTGGAAACAATGAAACAAATGCATCTTAATCCAAAATAAATATTAACAAAGGATAAGAAAGCATATTTTAAAATAAATTTTTTCTGTATGTTACCCTGGTTTGTTTTTTTCTTAATTTTGCTCTTCAACCAAGTTGTTTGTCTGCACAACTATCCAGTACTGACAATCTTCATATTATACTTATATTCTTAAGAATTTACATGACCTTAAAATGTTCCTCTGAATTGCAGTATTTCTGCTTGACAGTGACTTCTTTTTAAAATTTCACTCTAGTTATAAAAAATCATCCAGCTTTCATATATTTCTATTTGATTAGGAGTTGTTTTCTTGTTAAGCTCAAATTCAGCCATAAATGAGAATATTATAGCGCCAGATTGTTGTCTTCATGAATATAATTGCTAATTTAAGTTTATATATTATACATTAATAAGTTTAATGATACATTATTAAATTTATGAATTTATAAAATAAAAAAAAATGTAAATGTATGGAAGTTTAGAAAGCAACTTCATCTAAGAATATCTCATGAACCTGAGGCAGCACACCTGCTTATCTAGGTATTCAGTAGTTATTGTACAATATTAAGCTGCAGAAAAAAAGTCATAAAAGCAAATGAAAGGGGAAATCATAAAAAAGAACAGCAAAATTCCAGGGAAATTGTTTTGCATTTCATGTTCTCTAAATTGACTGCGTAACTCCTTCTGGTATATCTCATTGGAAAATTTTATGTGCCTCACTGGGAGACATTAAAATGGAACTGCAGGTATCCACACCTAAGAGACTGTCCTGAAAACAGCTACTAGAATGTGCAGTCATTACCTAGCCTCAAAATCTTGGTATTCTGAAAAGACCTATGGTTATGATTGATATTTTTCTCAGGCATCTAAATGTCCTTTTACTTCACATACCACACAGCAAAAGATTCTGGAAAAAGACTCAAGCCTCAAATGTATTCAGAAATAAGACTTTTCCTTAGGCACATCACACACTTAATCTGAATAAGAATATGCTTAACAAATAGAGCTTTAGACAAAATACTGATGTGTTTAAATGTAATTTAATTTTCTTTTCTTACTGAGGAGTCAAAGTACTCATCTGAAAGTAGATAGAGGTTTGATTCCTACTTCTGATTGAGTGGAAAACATTGTGTCCCTGTATTTCTTTAGACCCATTTGTCATTTGCACAGTACACTGTGGAAGTTCCAACCAAAAGTGCTCAATTCTCTTCTTGAATCCTATGGGTAGTTAGAAACACAACTTATGATTTCATCTTTCAGTTATAGATTAACTGCATAAAATAGGCATGCCGTGTTTACAACTGCAACACCTCTGTCTTTGGAACTGGCTCTTCACTTCCTTTCCCTTCCCTTTCCAAAATTAATGAGCATAGCACATTGAATTTTTTGTTTTCACATAACTTTTCACATTGAACAATTAGGTTTAAAATAATTATCCAGATTCCCATTACACGAAAAAGAAGTGAAGAGGTACATGAGGAATGTAAATTATCAAATGATTTAGGAAGGAAAAATTGCTACATGGAGATCGCACTTCCACAAATTACAAAATAAAACTAGATAACTGTCATGACAGAAAACTGCTATATTTTAACCTAGGAACATGAATTCTACCTCTTCTGTTCAAAAATAAAAAATATTCTGGTGACATGTATTGTTAAAATTTATCATGAATTGATATGTGAAATTTTGGGTTTACTCTTGCAGGTGATAAGCCTCACAAAGCCACTTGCTCACTTTCCCCACAGTTGGATGAGGAAGAAAATCAGAAGGGTAAAAATGAGAAAACTTTTAGATAAGGTAGGTAAAGGAAAAGCTGAATGTTCAAGCAAGCAAAACAAGGAATTCGTTCTTTCATTACTTTCATGGTCAGGCAGGTGTTCAGCCAACTCCAGAGGAGCAGGCTCCGTCACACGTAACTGTTACTTGTGAAAATAAATGTCAAAAATCACACAAAAAGCCCCAACAAACAAACAAAATGAAAAAAACCCAAAAAAACTATATATATCTATATGTAATTTATATCTTTATCTATATATACATGCATGTATATAAAATTTGGATTCTTATCCACAGATTGCAAGTTTATCAAGATTATAATTGTTTAAATGTACTAACTTCTTATGCCATTTCTGACCATTTTTTATTACTGTTTGTATATACTTTTTCTGTTGGGTTGACCTTGTCTGGCCGCCAGATCCCTACCCAGCTGCTCTCTCACTCAGCAAGACAGGGAGGAAAAAATAAGATGAAAAACTTGTTGGTCAAGAGAAAGACATTAAAAACACTTGCCAAGAATACCCTGGGGTAAAACAGACTTGCCTTGGAAAAAAAAAATAGAATTTAAGGCCAATTAAATTAGACTTGGATGGTGAGAGACAAAGAAACCACAACAACTTTCCCTCAAATTTACTCATTTGCCTCCACCTCCCCTGCTTTGAGGGGCCCAGAGGAGACCAGAAGGGATGGTTGTTGTCAGTTCATAACTGTTGCTCTTTGCCACTCCTTCCTTCTCACACCTTTCTCCTTCTCCAGGGAGGGCCCTTTCCATGAGCAGCAGTTCTGTAGGATAAACCTGAAGAACAAGTCTCCACTGGCTGTAGTTCCTGCCAGAAGAACTCATTCCTTTGTGGCTTGACATGGGCTGCAGCTTACTTCAAGAAATATTTACATGACCCACCACAGTCCTCTCTGAGCATTAGGGGAACCTTTGACCCAGAACCCAGAGCACGTCCTGCTCCTCCTTCTTCTCTGACCTTGGTGCTCACATGGTTGCTCCTAATTCTTTTTTTCTTCATGCCTCACTGCTAATGCAACATTTTTTCCACTCCTAAATAAGTCTTCCCACCCAGACTTGTGGCTGCAGGACTCAGCTGTTCCCTGTGGTCAGTCTGCTGGAACCAGTTGGAACTGTCTGTGTCCAGCACAGCGCAGCCCCAAGCTCTTCTCACAGAGGCCATGCTTGCTACCAAAACCTTGCCACATACACCCAATTCAACTGTACATCAGTACGCTTAAATAATTAGATCAGTTCTGAGAGCAAGAACAAGGGTTCAATGTAAGTTGGCCATTCTGATCAGAGGAGTTATTTTCCCAGCCAGAGGTAATTCGCAATATGTAGAGTAAATAAGAGCACCACAGATAGCAATATTTAAAGGCTTACAGATGTGAGAGATTGTGATTTCTGGTAAAGAACAGAATGGAGTTTTCAATCAGCATTTTCCTACTCTTTCCAATCCATTTAATAGAAGTGACAGAAATAAAGCAGGATAAGGTTCAAAATGAAAAAATCCTACCTTGATATAGAGAAAACAGCTTTCAAGTAATTTTCTTTGCACAATGGAACTCCTTTTTCTTCTTTAGAAATTGTATAAAGTGGATGATGACTTTTTGAAGTTATTCATTTCTCTAAGTGGTACCTTACTCTCATATCTTCTGTGGTAGAGGCTAATCAAAACAATATCCAAAAGGCACCCATTAGGAAAGCAGCAGAAAGGGCAAGTATTCCTCAGAAATAACAAACATAAGATGCTTGTGGATTGCATGATAAGAAAAATAACAGAGTGACAAAAAACAGGTGGAAGAAGAGATATGTGCTAAACAATCAAGAGCTAATGTTAAACAGATGGTCTGGTTTTGGGCGTCTAGTGACACGCACATACACAATCTAGTGCCATCACTATCAAAGGGTATCTGAGTGGCATTGGCAGATATGGCACAGAATCTGAGAGACCTTAATATGCTTATTTAGGAGCAGCATCTGGAAGCTGAGCAAGATATCCCAGGACATTACAAATGGCACAAGATGCCAATGTATAAATAACTGAACTGGGCGTATTCACTCAATAAGTACATGTTCAGGAAACGATGTGCTTGCTAAAATAAATACTACTGCTTGCAGAATAATGTTCTACATTTTGTGGAAATTGTGTAGTTTTATTCAATCCTATTGTAGCATGAGCCTAAATCAGAGGTCTCCACACCCCTGAACTGTTAAAAGAGTAGCTGAGTCCAGTCTTCAGAGATGTGGGAGGCATGAGCAGGACTTCTGTTTTCAGTAATGTCTTCTCTTCTGGGTTATATGATGCCTCTAAGCATGGAGGGGCAGGAAGGGGACAAAGGAAGAGTAAAATATTTTGGGATTAATTGTTGGAAGGTGTTCAGCATTAACGGGTGTTCAGAAAAGCACAGATATTTTTAAATATTTTTAAGTGTCTGGGGTTGTATTTTATTTATTGGATTATTGATTTGTAATTCTGGTGTATGGTTCATTGTTTGCCAGCTAATACTATATCATGGTGGAGAGACAAATAAGCTTGATCTGTCCCAATTTGAGTTAAAACAGGTGACCTGAGATGTCTTTCGCTGCAATAAACACAGTAGCAATAGACTTGGTAGCCCAAACTCAGGTAAAATGATTTAATTAAATTAAATCAATTCAAATAAAATGATTGTTATGTACTTTGGACTAGAATTATTTTAATATAATCTATACTTTCAGAAAAAGAAAACTAAGACAAATTATTACATTTAAGTAGAGGTATTGGGTGAGGTCTGATCCTAAGAGTATTGAAATTGGTGGAAATAATCACATTATTTTCAGCATAATTTTGTTTAAACAATAATTGCATATATGGAGATCCCTTTTTTTACCTTATTTCATGCCTGAGTGGAGGCTATAAAAGAATAATGACCTTAATAAACTGTGAAGTAAAACCGCTGAATTTTCCACAGACAAATACTATATACAGAGGCTATGCAAGAACAATTTCTTAACTACAGTTTTGATTTTTTTTGAAATGTACTACAATTCAGTTTTATCATACATAAATCTTCTCATTATATTTTTCTGATGTTGCACCGTTCTTTTAATAGTATTTGCAATTGACATGAAAATTAAGGTTAAAGAAAGAAACAAACAAACCAAAAACCACAGCAGCAAAAAAACCCCAAACCCACAAAAACAATTCCTGTGTTTTTTGAAAATGAATACTACCGCTTTTGCTTTACTACTTAAATCCCAAGTAAGGGAGTAAATTCTTCATCAATCTGAGTGTGGCATTTATGTAATTCTAATTCTTCTATTGATATCTCATCTACAGATCTACTCTTTCATACTCTCCCTCTTTCTCACAAAACCCCAAATTTGAAATGTAATTCTTCCCTAAAGGTAAAAAAAAAAAAAAAAAAAAAATTTCTAGGCTATGTCTTTCTGAAGATATGTTCCCAAAAAGAAACCAAAGACTAAGAGATGAAATTAAAGCTTAATCTAAGTTTTTATTGTTTTTGTTGTCGTTTGACAACTTTTGGCAAGAATCATGCCTCACTTTCAAACAGGCAATCAAGAGCCTTTTAATTTGTTTATTTTTTTGTTGGTTTTTTAAAAAAATATTTATGGGGCAGATATTCACATGTTACAAATCCTACTTATGTTGATCAGTGTTTGAGAAGCATTGCTGTGTTTTTATAAGAAATGCAATTTTTCTAGATGCCATTACCTTTATTCTAAGTGGCAATGAAATTTAAAGCTGAATTTATGTTTCATACTTCTTTTATCCCTCCAGACATTTAACAACTTTTCTTATCTAGTGCTTTATATACCTTGTAGATCTTTCAAGATCACTTAAGCACTTCACAATACATATCTGCAGCATTTGTCAATTCTCCCCAAGGATTTACCAATTCAAGTATTTTCAAAGAAAATATTATGAAATACTCTCTTTAAACCAGTCATCATATAAACCTGCATTTTTTCCCCCAACAACATTGGGCTTAATCAAACATCTTGGAATATATAACTTAATTTTCTGAAAATACTGAAATGCACTAGCAAGGCTAATTATGTTTAACTGAAAGCTATCTCCTATCAGTTTTTCCCTTTAATTAGATACTTCTGCTTCACACGCAAAGAAATCATGGACTGCATCCCAGTGCTCAGTTATGTGAAACTGTGGGGGAAAAAATGTAATTTGTTGTGATCAGTGCAATTAGATTGACAGTAGATACTTGTTTCCTATAAAGATTTTCCATAGCAGGTTTTCTGAAGATGCCCTAGTAAAAGAGGGGAGAGGAGGGGAGGGGAAGGAAGGGGAGGGGAGGGGAAGGGAGGGGAGTGTGAGCTTGCTGGGCAGTGTGTGAGTGTGCAGGACACTGTTGTGAGCCTCGGACACAACATTCCAGAGGGCCTGGAATGTCCATAGCTGCAGTTGGTGATGGCACAGATGAGAGCCTCTGGGCAAGGACTAAGGGACAAACAAATGAAGTGTGTCATTATGGGAATTTGCTATTGGCCACCCAGCCAGGATGGCAATAAATTGCTTTTTAAGGAACCAAGGGACACCTCTGAATCAACAACCCTTGTGCTTTTGGGGGAATTCAGCTTGACAGGTGTTAACCATACAGCTGGTACCAACATATCCAGGAGATTCCTAAAACACCAGAATGAAGGTTTTTAGTACGGGTACTCAGGGTGCCAACTCAGAGACATGTTCTCTGTAATTTGTGGCTTGCTGCCAGAGAGCATCTCATGGGTTAAGTGGTGGTTGATGGACAGTGACCACGCAGTCATCAAGTTTCAAATCTCTGGTGCCTTGCCTGCACCCAACTTGCTCCCGATTTGGACCAGACACAGGCAAGTACAGTTGGAAACTCAGCAGCTTTTATTAATGTGTGAATGACAAAGCCACCCTGGGTCACCCCCTCAGGATGCCATGCCAGCTCCTGGCCAGCTGCTGTCTCTGGGAAGAGGCCTGGTACTGGCAGCTGCCCCACCATATACGGCACTGGAACAGCCTGTGCAGAGCCCAGAACCCTTGCCCTGAAGCAGGAGGGCTGTTTCTTTGCTCCTGAGGGCATGGGATTGCAGCTGGTGAGGTGAGAGGGTGGGTGGACAGCAGGGACTGTGCAAGGCAGGGATATGGCACTCTGCCCCTGCTGCTGTCACCAGCTCTCTGAATTCAGCAACAACTTAAAAATGAGTACTCCAGCAAAATATTTAATTTGTAATCCTCAAAAATCATGTTATGATGTTGTAGGGCACCCCCGAAGCCCTGCACTCTCTTGATCAAACCTAGAAACGAACAGCCTCGGAGAGCAGGAGTCCGGGGTGTGAGCACGCCCCCCGGGCTGGTCCCAAGAGTGACAATCACCTTAGCCCCGCCCCTTTTCCCAGCACCTTCCCTGCCCGTCAGGGCCAGGAGGCGGTGCTGGGCATGGCGATCCCCCTCTTCCCTCCCCAAGTTCTGGAAAGTTCTGTGTTCTCTAGGTTGCGATTGGGTTGATCCTTATCTGTCATGTTTAGTTCCACCCTTGTATAGTAATAATTGGTTACCCATATTCTGTTCATGCCCTTTGCTTCTTCCTGATTGGTTGACTGTACACCCTTAAAACCCCGTGTTCAGAGGACCTGGGAGTCTCTCTTGTGGCTTCCCTCGACCCTCCTTCCCCGCACCCTTCCCGGTCCGGACCTCCCCAATAAACCTGGTTCCACAGTGAGACGGCTCTCTCCCTCCTTTGCTCTCCGCACCGACGATACAAGCTTGCAGGCAGACAGCCCCTGAGGACAAGCCTCCCTGCTGAGCTAGCCCGGGGAGAGACACCTCCCGGAGAGAAGAGCTCCGGAGTGCCAGCCCGGTTGCCCCGGAAACCTCCTCAGCCGCTGGCACACACCATCCCGGGAGGGAAAGATACTTTTTATTTTATTTAAAAACCATATTATGACACCAATTTTTTGTGCATGCTAGAAACAGTTCCTTTTATGGTTTCAACAGATAATACCACTCAACATTTCTAAATCTCATTCTAGATGCACGCAAGGGAGCACCGGCCCTCCATAATTGCAACTCTCTGGCCAGCAAAATACGTAGATTGTTGTAATTCTCACCAAAGCATAATTAAATTAATGGCGTACTCTATATTCTCCCAGTAAACAGCAGCTGCTACAGGAGCCATGTTTTGTTGGTTCACATGACAAGATTTTCTGCTGTTTACATTTGTAGTGCAGGAAACCATCACTTGTTACCACAATGACTGCAAGTGATGTAGTTACCATCAGTCATACATTTTAAAATTGCTGCAGCTTTAACAACTGTTATTTGAAATCCTAAAATTCATTTTAGTGCTACATGTCAGCCTTTCTGTGGTATGAAATGTTCCTTTCTGTTTCAATGCTGTTAATCTGAAAAATGTATTGGATCCAAGCAGCATCTTCATGATGGTAAGGAATTAGTCTTATAAGAGCCACATGGGGAGAACGAATAAAGTGACTGCAGGAGCCACTTCTGCCTGAAATCACAGAAGCCACACTCCTGAACAGTTAGTAGAAATAAACTAATGCACTGATCTACATATATCTGCTACAACCAGCTTGTTACTTTAAAAATGGAGCCAACAGGACAAGCATAGATCTTTACAAATATTTCATGCATGTTTCATATGCAGAGCTACATTATCCCCACTTTACTGCTGGCTCTGCATTTGTGCAACAGCCCTGCTGATCTCCCAGAGGACACAAAAGAAGGAGCTGTAATCTGCTGGTATTTTGGCAGCTGATAGTAACAGCATGTTCAAATGCAGTAAAAAATTCCCATTCCTTATATAAAACCACTCATCCAAGGGGACAATATTGGGTACAAGGCTGCTGATTTGTGTACATGTATCATACTAATTTATTTTTTATTCTTATTTTGAGGAATCAAGAACTTTCAGTTGCCAGAGGCAATAAATCTGATGTGACAGATCAGTGAGTTGGGCAAATCCTGCGCTTAATTTTTAAGTACTCTCTGCCAAATTCTAAGAATTGTCGAGTCATCTGTGATTATGATAAAGTGTAATGTTAATAAAAAAACCTGATCAACAGCTACATTCCTCTTTTGCCATAGCTTATTAAACCAGTGTTCAAAGCTGTTTCTTTGGACAGTGCAGAACATGTGAAAATTATAAATGTAGGCCAGAATGCAAAGTGAACTTTAAAGGTCTTGAAGGTCGTGGTAGTTATTTTGTTATTTTTATTGCATTTTTATTGTATTTTATAAGTATATTTTGTTGGTTTACTTTGTATAAGGAGCTTTCCACAAAATTGCAACAGTTGCCATTTTAGATCTTTTTTTAGAAACTTTTTTCTGGGGTCTGCATCATGGTGACCCTTCCTCTCACACACTCAGTTTGTCACAGATTCAAAATCTTGTTTGCTGGAGTTTGTAGAGCTGTGGAGACTACAGGCATAGCTTTCTCTCTGGAATCCTTTATGACTGGAAAGATATTTGTAATTTGCTAGCAAAGCACAAAATTTAATTGCTTACCCATATGTACAAAGGAACTATTACAAGTTCATTTATTAATAATATATTATCAATACTTAGTGCTTATTCCTAATAGTGACTTTTTTCCAACTGCCTATATCAAAATATATTTAGGTCTGCTGTAAGATTTCTAAGGGATTTCTAGGCAAAATCCTTTCCCATCTAAAGTCACTGAGGAAAGAATTTGAATGATCTCTCTTACTCTCCTGTAACCACCATTCAAACTTCAGATGGCTGCTTGAGAGTCATCAGAAAACAGGTCCATTTTCAAGACAGTCTTTTTTTTGCGTGTGTGTGTGTGTGTAGTTTCTTCCTTATTAATAACTTAGCTTGATTTTCTCTACAAATTTGTATAGAAATTTTGGGCACCCTTACGCCTGATTCATACTTATATTAGCAACATTTAACACAAATCTAACAAGTCAGTTGTACATAATATACTTAAGTACATTAGATATTAGTATTTTGTAATATTAGTAATACAAGTATTAATTTAGTTTAATTATTATTTAGTACAGCTTAAAATCACAGTTCCATGGTTCCAGTATTTACCACTAGTGCAGCTACTACAAAAGGCCTAAAGGGTAAAAATTTAAAATGTACATTTAGTACATATGGTTTATATTCACAATATGTTTGTAAATACATTCATATACACATTTACATATGTATAAATACATAAAAATATTTTCCATCCCTTTCTGTCAGAATTTAATTTTATCCGTAGTATTAAAACTCAACTTGTTTCATTTCCAAACTCATTCTGGTTTGATTCCCAAAATTCTGTGTCGAAATTCTGTCCACAGGGATAAAGACGTAGGTAATAAGCACTTTTTTTTCTGTTTTTTCTTCTTGTTTATTCTGTTTTTATAGCACTTGGAAGAGTACCATCACCTTAAGATGTCACACTTCTGCCTTTCAAAAGCAGTTACAATACTTGAAATGTAGCTGGATGTTGTGATTGAGAGCTTGTGTTCTTCTCCATGTTATTTACAGTGCCCTTGTACCCCTTGATATGCTGTGTTCAGCAGCAAGCACAAACCAACCATAACAAAGATTTACTTGTTACTGGCAGATTTTTTAAAAAATTACTAAAATGTCAAGACTTTCAAGCTTTTCACTCTTTCAAGCTTTCTGATACTTTTGTACTCACAGAAGAACAACACAGCAAAGCTATTGTTATATGTTGTAATCCTTTGTTATAGCAAGTGCAGCAGTTACAAAGCTCCATGTCTCACAGAGAAAGGATTTCAGAATATTTTTGTCTTTTTACTGCTTTTCATTAACTGCTGCTATGACATTACCTTTTTTTAACAGCATAAAATCAAGTAATACAACAGTAATTCCTAATATTCTTTTTCCATTCAATTTTGTGGTTGTTCTCATATTTGCTGATGTATCCAAAAATTATCACCCCTAACAAGAAGATAGGTATTCCTTTCAGGGATGCAAACTGAGTTTCTGTTATTTTTTTACTTAATTTAATATTTTCTAAGTGTGAATGATGGACATGGTGCGCTCACTCTACAGATGGTCTGTTAAGCTATTGCTTTAAACAGTCAGCCAGAAGGTAGTGTGGCTGGAACACAGTTGGCAGTCTGTTCTACTCATCAAATAACTCATATGAATATTTATGTGGTACAAACTAAGTATATGCATAAATATACATATATATATCAGTAGCAAAACTTATTTAAGTTGACAGAAACCTTAAGTTCATCTTCTGTGTATATCTTCCAGTTCCTTCTTTGCTGTGTCTTATGTTTCAGTTGCCTATGTAGAAATACTGACATGTTAAACAAAATCTGATTTTCACAGCATATGCTCTCACCAGAAAGATATTTTCTTATGTACCTAAGAGTTTTCTTAGCATTCTTATACACTTTTTATGAAGCATTGATTAGGTATGTATAATGAAATTACTAGCACTGATAATTTCAGCAGTAATTTAAAAGTGGTCCTGATTGCTGAATTCCCAAGGATATTATCTGTAACAGATGATTTGATTTGATTGGTTGTACCTTACTTCTTTTAAATTAGGTGAATATTAAGCAGATGAAAACAACCCAACTCCCTAGTAATATGATTTGTCTCTTCTTTTATGACAGCCAAGTGCTTGGTATGGAATCCAAACAAATTCTGGGCAGAGAACTTGGCCAAATGTCACCATGGAGCTCCTGCACTGGCCCCTCTCCTAGCTGGACTGCCTTATTCTTTTCAAGTTTTACAGTAGGTGAGCAGAGGTGAGGAAATGGGCCATTCTTTCTTCCTAGCAGAGTCATGTAAGGGGAATGAACTTGCTATTTTTCAATAAAGAAAAAAATTTTCATAATTTCTTAAGATGTGGAACAATTGATAGCAATGAGAATAATTTAATGGATTGATAAGGATAGTCACGGACCTAAATTTTTGCTTTGATGGCAATGGACTACTCTAAACAAGTCAGTTTCTTTTTCCTCCTCATTGTGTATGTATCTGTGCAATAGTTTCACTAGATTTAGTAGTAAAATATCAAAGACAGCTTTATTCCTAACATTTGCTTAAAATTCAAGTTTCTATTTTACATGACAGGAATTTTATCTGTAATCCTCTGAATTTCTTAGCTTTAAGAACTGCTGCAGTATCATCCTCCAGAGTTTAATATCAATAGGATGTTATGGGATTTCAGGCTCTTAATTAGATTAGATTTTATTTAGCCACTTGTAGCTAAGGAAGCTGAAAGCAGTACTTGGAAAGCATACAGAAGGAAATTACTCTAACTGATTCACCTGATAAAAGATGAACAGCATGTTGAAGTTCTAGACATAACAGAGAGCTAAAATTGCCAATATTTAGGTCAAACAGTGTGCAGGTTAAACGGGCAGTGCATAACTAAAATTGACACTTCACAGAATAATCAATCAAATTGTGGAGCTATATATACTGGGGCTACCAAGAAAGCAAGTATTTCTTATCTTATTAAAAATTAAAAAAAAAACAAAAACCCAACAAACAAAAAACAAACCCACTATAAACCCACACTCAAACTAAAATAAAACAAACAAACAAAAAATGCCAACAACCCTCAACTCCAAAATGCCAAAACCCCACACCATTAAAAAAGGAAAAATAAAATTAAAAAAAAAAGAAAATAACCATTGTGTTATAATAACAATACAACGTGTACAGTGGCCATTTTAATGCTACTCCATTACATAGTGAAATAAATATTACCAGACCCTGGAAGTCAATCTGCTCCACTGGTAGTTGTTAAAATGGCTCCAAGTATGCTTTTAGCCTTTGACGACAATCAGTCTCTCCAAAATTCCTAGGAATGGTCCATGAATTATGATCATGGCCACGCATCATTCCCAGAAGACAGTTTATATCTGCCCACCTGATTTAGAGAGTAAAAGTGTTTGTATTATTACAGCTTTGGGCTGTTCCATGTCATCCATCAAGTTATGTATTGAATTTATTTTTAGAGACATATTTAATGTGAAAAAAAAATAGGAGTAAAACTATATACTTAAACCTTAGAAGATAAACATCACTATAAAATGCAGCAATATGTGTAAAAAGAAAAAGGGCATCTACTCCCTTTTAAAGCTGGACACAGATAAATGAGACACTGTGATAGAAGAAGCACATACGCAAAGACCGATGAAATGTTACATAGATAATAGGGGAAAAATAGATGAAACTTGGCACTAAAAGTAATGAAAAAATCAGGGATTTTGTGAAGAAATTTCATAGTGAAATGAAAAATTGAAAAGCACAGAATTTACAAAAATACCACAGAACAAATAAAGGCAAAAAACCCAGTCATAATAGGCATAAAAATTTGTGAAGGATTTCATGTGATCAACAGAACTCGCTAATTGGATATATGTGAACATAGAGGCACTAATTGTAGTAGCTAGGAAAAAAAACATCAGAAAGAATTTGCTAATGTCTCTGAGGCTGAAAGAAAACTCTTAAACTCAGCATTCTAACAGTTCATTTATCCAGTAATTAATTCTACAAATATAACTCCCCTTTTGCTAAGGGAGAAGTGACTCGAGGAGCAGACTAGCATTACCATTTTTGAAGCCTTTGATCAGGCAAGAGATTGAACAAAGGACAGATCTACTGACACTTCTAGCAGATAGAAGGAAATAAAAAACAAGCAATCTGTCCTTACATAGAAAAAGGATAAAGGATAAAAAAGGATAAAGTAAACTTTCCATTAAAATATAGGAAAGGAAGGGGAAGGAGAGATATGTCCACAAGTTCAAATAGTTTTCAAAGGAAGAAGAGCTTTGGTTTGAGGCTAAAGTAAGTAAAACAGTAAACTAAAATCTGTCTAAAATCTAAGATAAAAGGAATAATAACATTGATGACTAAAATACTAACACAGAGAATAGTAGAGCAAATTAATGCAAAAAAAGGTGGGTCATACTAAAATTGAAGTTGGAATTCATATGTTCCTTTATCTGCCAAGAAAAACTTTTACAATATTAGAGAATGCACGCCTTACCCTGGAACCTGAATTGTGTAAGGAACAGTGTTCTTATATATACAGTTCCTTGTATAAGGAATGGTATTCTTAAAACAGAAGTCTAATAACCCTTTTTTTCCTGTCATTCTATCTTCTGCATGCAAAGATTTAAAAGTAGCAAATAGGGTGACAAAGTTCACATATGATTTTATGTATGTCAACTCAACAATAAAACCAAACATGACAAGCACATCAGTATCAATGCCATATCAGAAGATAAAACCAGAATTTCAGTTCTAGAGCTCAGCAAGAAGAAAATAATTAAAATTAGTTAGAAAGAGTGGTTTGTGCAGAATGCTATCAGGTGCTAACAATTTAAATAAGAACATTCAATACAATAGGTACTTCTAACAAAATACCTGTATAAATATTGTACAAAATTATATCATACAATTTTTTTCTCTCCAAATAAATTTTAAAGACCTCAAGAAATTATTTTAAGTTTGAATTAAAGACATAGGTGGTTTAAGCTTACCTCAGTAGATAATGGTATTACGAATGTGTTACCACATACCAAATCAAAGGTAAAGAAAAATTATCCCTCTTTATAATTATAGGTTGTAATTAGAAACCATAGTCAAAGATTCCCTGATACAAGTTATGTCTTTTTCCTAAATTATTATTTTTATTCTCTTGAACTTGTTACGAGAAGATAGCCAAGCTGGGGAAAAGTAGCTGGACAATGTTTCTTGATTTTTTTCTTATTCATATTAGATTTCAGAACATGGGGATTTTATATGATATGTGAATTTTCCCTGTCAGAACTCTAGGTTATTGTGAACTTGGTATGGGCACCATTAAATAAAACATTTCATGGTCTAATCTTTAGCCCAGAGAGAAGACAGCACAGTACAGCTCCCATGCTCCTTTTCTTTCCTTCTCCAGGGTTACATTCATGCAGCCCTCTGGTACAGTCCTGCACCTTTTTTAACACCAGTGTGTGCACTGCCTCAGAGAATGCCTATACCCAGGAATATATAAGTATTTAAACATTAAAAATGACAGCATAAACAAGATGTATGTTGACAAGACCTAGTCTTGGACAGGCTTGATTTTTTGCTCTCCCTTCGTTTCTGTTTTGGGCTGCTTCAGCTGCCTCCTTTCAAAATCTGTCTGCAGAGGGAGCTGAGAGTTAACAGTATGGATGAGAAGAAACTTTTGCCATTGGGTACCAGGGATACCAAGTTTTTTTATTGCTCATCTTATCTGCAGAAATACATAGTCACCTACAGAAGCAGTCACTGGTTTCATCCAGGCTGCTTCTATTCACAGTGCTTAGGTACCCTATGAAGCACCTTGCTGACTTGGTACCAGGTGGAACTGTGCTCTTACTATCCCTAGATTTCCTGAAGTTAGTCTGGTAGAAGTCTTCCCTGAAAAACTACATAGGTATGGTAACATTGTAGAGAAACCAGTTAACAAAGAAAACTTAATTCTTGCAAGTTGAGGGCACAATAACGGGTATATGAGATATATAAGGAAATTCATCAGTACTACACATTTAAATCTGAAACAAACAAAAATCACAAAAGACGAGCTAATAAGCAAATAAGGCAATGTATAGAAAAAAGTGCTGTCTCATTAGATTCAAGTGATTAGCTTTTGATTTTTGTGCACCTTGGTAAAGTTCCAGGTTAAATTACAAACTACAGAAGTAGCAAGATTCAAAATTCTTTCTCAGCATTATCTATTAGATAGCAACTTCTTGAACTGAAAGCCAGATTTCATAACTGAGAATTGTTTTCCAGGACATGAACCATTAAGTACAAAAAGATAGTAAATAACCACAGATCACAGGTTTCTTAGGCACAGAGAAGTAAAAGAAAAGTCACTGGTTTGGTATGTTTCCTAGGAAACAAACTACTTTTGAGACAACCATTTGGGAATGTAATAAGTGTTGCTGGACACTAACTGTGAAATGGTTTAATAAAAGTGGGTAGTTCTTTTTATCACTGAAAAAAAGCCCAAAACCAAAACTTCAGAAAACATTCCATCCCATAATGTGTTAAATCAGTTGTGGAGAGACACTCTAAAAGTGTACAATAATTCTTCATGTAAAAAAAAGAAAAAGACAACGAATTTTCTTGGTTTTTTTTTTTACTCCAAAACTTTTTCAGATCCACATAACTGGACATGCCTTGGAAGTTATAAAAGATGACCTCAAGATAAAGGTTTCAGAAAATATACACACACACACAGAGTGATAAAAATGCTAGCACTTATAAGTGGGGCTTAGAGTCATTGTCAGCCCTCTGAAATCATTGGCTCAATGTGAAACATCTGCCATAAAAGAAACTGACAAAATGTTTTGGATCATCAGGAAAGGCAGTGTAAATGTAATAGAGGTCATCATCTTGCTGCTGTATAAAACCTTGTTGTGTTGGCATCTTAAAAACTGCACAGTTCTGCTCTTTGAGCCTCAGGGAGGATACAGTAGAGTAAGAAAAGGTACAGAGAATAAAAACCAGAATGATATAGGAGATGGAGCATCAACTTTGAGAATGAAACATGAAAACACTTTAGAGAGGAGATAGACAAAGAAGTTAGTTAAGATTTAAAAATTCATGAATGTGGCAAATAAAATCACAATACATTTTAAATATATAGAAGCGAACACCTCTGCAGAACAGGTAACAAGCCTCTGCGAGACTGATGTCATAGGAAACACTATCAATAGGTTTGAAATGGGATTAAACAGATTAATTAACAACAGGATATCAGCAAATAACAGAGAGAACAGCAAGGGATGCACCATCTCAGAGCCCTAGTAAAACTACAATGGATTTTGGGAGATGGTAAGGGTCTTCAGGAAACAGCCAAGCTGTTTTGCCTTCTTTTCATGGCCTATCCCATTGCTATTCCTGTAGACAAAATACTGGGCTAACTGAACTGCTGCTTCCCTCCTGGCTGGCTTTGAAGGTCCCAAGCACTCAGGAGAGGGAAGCATAACAGTGCACAGAACATTATCCATAAAATCAAGCAGTTACAAGTCCTAAATGGGACCTGGACCAGAACTGCTGCTGGATGGCAAGCCCCATTATTCCACCAGTGGTCAAGGATCCCTTAGCCGTCATTTGCTTCCTCTGAGGATTGACTGACTCATGTACTATTTTGTGGTTTGAGTCTCCATTAAAAGATTGTTATACTGATACAGCAGGCCAAGTATTAAGGTTTGACCTGATCTGTGGAGGGTCCAGATGACTAGGAACTGTAAGATAAGCTGCACTGCAAAATTTTGCGCTATGCTACTTATAAAATTAGGCTACACTGATCCTGTTTCTAAAAATCTGTGCTATTCTGATCAAAATATTCCGTGCTATGCGAATCAGAAAAGTCTGCTAAAAAAAAAACCAACTTTAACTGCAACTTAGTGCTGTCATCATTCTGCCAAGGATCCCCAAAAGAACTTATCTGTCTCCATAGTGCTGAGTGACAAGTCTATATGTTTTTAACTCAAATGATCTTAATCTTGCCTTCAGGAACTAGAGAAGTAATTGAAGTGGAATTAAATAAATTAGTGCAACCACGGAAAGCTGTCATATATTTCTTTTCAATATCCGAAGTTATTTGTATGTGTGATAAGTACTTTGGATGGGGAATAAACAGATGATAAAATGCATCTGATAATTTGAAAACCATTTAACAGGTCCTTGCAGAGATGTGTTGGGGTTTTTTTTGTTTTGTTTTTTTTTATTTTAAGGAAACAAGGAAACTATGTAAAGAGATATAGAACTATTGTCATTGATTGCAAAATAATAGAAAAAATAAGGACCACAGAGCAGGTTGACAAAAATATAACAATCACACACAAGGTATGCTGTTGATCGGTTGTTATTATTTATGGAATGTATTATTGATTCAGAAAAAAAAAAATTCTGAAAATTTTAACATAACCACAGGATCTGTGAAAACTCTGTGGTTCTGTGAAGTTTGAATAATGTAAACAATTTATGTCATTATAATCTAAACTTAAATCCCAAGATAATTTTGCAAAACTCAGGAAGTACAACTAAACTACTTGAGTAGCACAGAAACTGATACCAAACCTTTAGCTACAGAGGAATAGATACTGTAGATAACACCAAGCTGAGTGGTGCACTTTAGGTGCTTAATGAAAGCGATGCCGCCCGGAGGGACTTTGGGACAGGCTTGAGAAATGGTCCCATGCAAAGCCCATGAAGTTTCAACTGAAAGGTAGGGGATGTTCTTAAACACAATTAGGAATGGGATATCAACACCCTCTTCTAGGAAGTACATTCCAGAGTTTGGTTATCTTTTCAGTAAAGAAATGTTTCCTAATATTGTCTCAACCTTCTGTGTTGCAGCTTTGGGCCATTCCACACATCCTACCACTGGATCCTGGTGAGAAGAGATCAGCACCTCCCTCTTCACTTCACCTCCTCTGGAATCTGTGGAAAGCAATGAGATCACCTCTCAGTTTTTTGCTTCTTTCCCAGGGGCAGAACTTTGTACTTGTCCTTTTTGAATTTCATGAGATTCTAGCTGACCCATTCCTCTAGCCGATTAAAGACACTTTGAATGGCTTCCCCGTGTTCCAGCATAACTGCTGCTTGTCTCACAATTTGGTGCCACCTATGAACTTGATGACAGTTCAGTGTCACCTCTTCCAGATCACTGGTCAAGATGTTAAGCAGGACATGTCCCAGTACAGACCCCTGCTGTTCTCTTCTTGATACCAGCCTCCAGGCAGGGCATGACCCATTACCCACAGCCTGTCTAGTTGTCTGCCTATCCAGACTGTAATGTAGCAACTTAAATATAAGAAGCAGGGGGAAAAGGCTCACTAAGTTCAAGATAAAATGACATTCCCTACTCTCCCTTTATGCACTGACTATTTTTGTGCCTGAGGGCAACCAGGCTTCATTTTTATATTCTCCTACAAGCTAGTGCTATGCAAATCCAAAGCAAAGTAATCAAGAGATGTTTTCAAAATACATTTCAGATTTTCATAATGTTTCTTTAAAAATGTGCAGAATTGGAACTTGCTAATTGCATCTTGAAAGGAATATATAATAAAATGAAACTCTGACTACACTTAGAAAAGCAGTGCAGAAGAAAAAAAATTAATTCATAGTAATACAAGACTCATTGCAGACTTTTTTTTGCAAATGGCTAAGGACGCAAATCCAATTAGCCATCAAGGTTGCCTCCACACAAAATATACTGTGCTCATTTATTTTGACAAGTGAGTTTTTGCTTTAATTACTTACAATATAATTGTAAATTGTGCTAATAAATCAGGGATGTGTATCTTACTAAAGCAAAACTTCAAAGTAGTATGAGTTCTCACTGCAGCTTTTGTCTATTAAATCTTCTCTGCAAAAAGCAATAAACAACTGGATTACAGACACATGAAATGGGACTTCACATTTACTCGAGAAGAAAGGTCACACTCAGAAGTTTTGTATGATTTCAAAGTGAGGGAAATAAATGACAGTATATAGAATATGTACTAAGTAGGTAAAATGGTAAACAGACAGTGAGAACAGCCTGGTAGACCCTGGGGTGGAGGGGGAACCACAGCCCTTTGTGTCACGGGGTGACAGGGGCACATCTGCTGCCCTTCCCTATTGGACTCCCAAAAATAGTGGGTGGTGCAGGGCAGGTATCATTTTGTCACATGATACAGCTCATTGCTCTCACTTGGTCACCTCTCTGCCTGCCTGGATGTCCTTTATGGAAAACAGAACCCACCAGAGGTCAAATCTGGGGCCTGCTAAATCTTGCCTAAAATATTTACTTGGATCCAGTTTGGCCATAGAGCTAATGCCAGGCATTGGGAAAGGGTTTGAGATAGACCACAAAAAATGTGGCTGCAGTCCACCTCTCCTTTCACAACCCTCCAGATCCTAGACACATTTTCAACGGGAGTTCCATAGAATCATAAAATCATTGAATGGTAAAGGGTGGGAATAGACCTTGAAGATCATCTGTTTGCAGCCCACCTTGCCATGGGCAGGGACACCTCCCAATAGATCAGGTTGCTCAAGGCATTATCCACCCTGGCTTTGAACACTTCCAGGCTAGGGGCATCACAACCTGCTTGGGTGACCTGTTCCAGTGTCTCACGACCATCACAGTAAAGAACTTCTTCCTCATATCTAATCTAAACCCTCTTTCAGTTTGGAAACATTCCCCCTTGTACTGACATGACATGCTCTTTAAAAAAGTCCATCTTCAGACTTCTTGTAGGCCACTTTAGGTACTGGAAGGCTGCTCTAAAATCACCTCAAAGCCATTTCTTCTCCAGCCTGAACAACCCCCACTCCACTTAGCCTTTCTTAATAGGAGAGGTGCTTGCTCCAGCCCTATGATCAGCTTAGTGACTCTCCTCTGGCTCATTCTAACAGGTCGACATTTTTCTTGTGTTGGGGTCCCCAGATTTGGACTCAATACTGCAAATGAGGTCTTACAAGGCCAGATTAGAGAGGGATAACCATCTCCCTTGACCTGCTGATCACATATGTCGTTTTAATGCAGCCCAGGATGTGGCTGGCTTCCAGGGCTGCATGTGTGCATTGTTGAGTCATGTTCAGCTCCTCATTCATGAACAACTACAAGTCTTCTCCCCAGGGCTGTTCTCAGTCTCTCTGCCCAGACTGTATTTGTGCTTCAGATTGCCCCAACCCAAGTGCAGTACCTTGCACTTGGCCTTGTTGAAATTCATGAGGTTCACACAGGCCCATCTCTCAAGCCTTTCAAGATCCCTCTGGAACTTTTTTAGTTTAGCTTAGAGATGTCCATTTTCTATTAGATTATTTCAATTGAATTAGGTGAATTAATATAGCTATGACAGTCATGCTAAGCAAAAAGAAAAAACACAATTCTTTTGACCCATGATCCTCACAAAATCATAATTCATACCTAGGAGAGATAGTTTCTGAAGTGGTCTCCCTTTGCATATCATAAGCAATAGATAATTAGTAACCACTACATGAGCTGATAATAAACTGGATACTTCTTTTTCTCATTTTGTTCTTGCTCACATTTAATTTATCTCATCTGGGTCTAAAACACATTAGAGCAGCAGAACTGCAAAGGAACAGTCCGTGAAAAGTAGATCCTTCTCAATAAAGTCAAACCCTTATAGATAAGTGTGAAAAAAAATATCCCCAACCTGTGCTGGAAAGAAGGCAGACACAGAAAAGCCTCCATAGAGACTTTAGCATTTAACTAAGGCAACCAAAGGGAAAGGACACTGAAAAGCATACAATTGCTGATGCATTGGTCTTAAAAAACAATGAATAGTAACAGTAATTTCATTTAAAAAGTGGAGTTGATACAGAGGAAAGCAAATGTGTGCAGGGAAAAGAAATAGAAGAAAAAAGGGCTTTGCTGTGGTGATTATTGCAATAACTGAGTATGGATTTTCTGCTACAAATAAAGTAAAAGTGAAAATAACACCCTCCGTACAATGTAAAAGTAAGTAGTCGTGGCTCTGGAAGCTTGTTGCCTTAGAAGAACTGATTGAATTGGTGAATAAGCCCTGGATAAGCATTTATCTTTCCTGCACTAGGTTTCTCTGAACTTTTCACAAAGTCCAGCATAGGAGCTGGCAAGTATGTTTACCACTACAAAAATGATACCAAGGAATGAGCCCAACACTCCTGATTATCTGCAGTGATCAACTGGTAGCTTAACCCCTAGTTCTGTTTTGAACCAGCTGTTACCATGTAAAGCTTGGCAGGACTGGGTCTAAATGCAAGCATGCAAGTATTTCTTCAAGCCAACCAAATAAAATACTACTTGATTTGGGGAATAGGAATCAACAAACTCAGGTCTTGGATTCAGTAGAGTAGTAGAACAAACATAGCCATTATGTTTTTATATGAAATCTGAAATATTTAACATGTAAGGGATCATGTTTTTATAATCTCAAAATGCAACTTCTAATTCTACCTCAAATATTGTCTTTTAGCTATTGAGCTCTCTACAAGACTAAGGCTCCATATCTGACTGCTGTGAATCCAGACATCAGCATGTAATCATGATGTAACTGGTGACAATGTATGAATATTTTGTAATATTTATGATATCTTAACACCATTAATGACCACAGACAAAGCTAGGACTAGACAAAAGAACTTTATAAAAATATGTGCAAGAAGTAAAATCTGGTTAAAAAAAAAAGAGATTTTGAAGAGCAGGTAATGATCCCCAAAATAATATACCAAGACCAGATGTGATAATCTCCTCTTTGCAGGTAGGGACAGAAGTACTGGCACTGAGATAGGAAAGATGGGTAATAAAGGATACATCCCAGCTTCTGTTCCATTTACCCTGTCAAAGAGCACAATCACCTCGATCTTGATGACTAAGAATGATCACAGATCACAGCCATCAGTGTTAACCAAGAAAATGAGTTCCACAGTGATGCCATGATGATTTTTTGCCTTTTTCTTTTTATATGCCTTTTATATATTCTCTGTATTCTTAGCATACATATTTGTAATTTTTTAGCCTGATATTGTAGCTTAGTTCCAGTATTCTGCTAGACAGGGAGACCAAACATCTAAAAGACCTCTCAGCTGGAGGCTGGAAGCCTCTATGTTATCTCAGTTCTCTATGGACATCAAGGTTAAAACCTTCTTTCTGAGACATATTTTGTAAACAGGGCTCAGGCCTCATCTGAGGAGGGAGACTTTAGAATAAGGGGGAACATTACTTCATTTATTAAGCTTCTTATTGGGGAATACTTGTCAGATATGGTAATTTGAAAGGTCTATAAAAATTGTATACGGGTTACACAGTGTGTGCATCTTTGGCGCTTTCCACTCTGAGAAGTTGTGCACCATAGGACCCTATTAAATACTGAAGTAAAACCCTTTTATCCCTTTAACTGTGTCTGGCTCATAATTCTAGGACCAGAGAAAAAGGCATCAATAGTACTATATACTTATGGCTAGTTTAGGACAAATTTGCTAAGTCATAACTGTTCTGTCTATGTACTGATAACACTTGTTAGTTAATAAGTAGTAAATCATAATGTGCATTGTTCATGACTATCAGTCTAGCAAAAGATTAGTTTCAGGTTGGAAACAGCTTGATTTATCAACCCTTTAATCTCTCCCCTCAGAACAATTTTCAATTCCCTAACTGATGTATAAATCTATAAACTGAGCTGCAACAAACTCTATTGGCCTTTGTTTTAACTTTAACTATGTGCTCTGATGATCAGTGGGAGAAAATTTATGGTTACTATGCAACCTTTGCTAAGGCAGCACATAGCAATGAGGTTCTGATCCATTCATCATCAGCACACATGATTGTCTCACAAATAGCCTATAAACAGCTTGATGATTGCACTTAGTAAACTATCCAATGCCATACTAAAATTTTGATTGTTTAGAACATTATGCATTTTAAGAAGCAATCCATAATCTCATGAGGTTCTATATTTTCATACAGACTGCAGGAACCTTGTAAAGATTGTACTTTAGCATGGGTGTCCTCACTTTGGCTGAGATACATTCAATTGTCTTCCTAATCACTGGTACCGTGCTGTGGTTTGGATTTTGTGTGAGAATAATATTGATAACACACTCATGCTTGTTGTTGCTGAGTAGGGCCTACTGTAAGTCAAGGACTTTCCAAGGTTCCCATGCTCTGCCAGTGAGCAGGTGCACAAGAAGCCATGAGGGAACACAGCCAGGACAACCGATGTGAACAGGCCAAAGGGATTTTCCATACTATGCAACATCTCGGCCAGTATATAAACTGAGGGGGAGTTGGCTGGGAGGAACCGATCACTGCTCAGAGACTGACTGGGCATAAGTCACCTGGGGGTGAGCCACTCTATTGTGCACATCTTGTTTCTCTTGGGATTTATTTCTCTTTCCCTCTCCTCTTTTCATTTCTCCTCCTCCTCCTAATACTTAAGATGGTTATTACTACTCTTACTGCTGCTATTGTCATTATTATTGTTATTATATTTTACTTTATATAAATTATTAAACTGTTCTTACCTTAACATATAGGTTTTACCTTCTCCTTATTCTCATCCCCATCCCACCAGGGAGTGGGGAGTGAAAGAGGAGCTGTGTGGTACTTAGTTGCTGGCTTTGGTTAAACCATGGTAAAGGGAGACACAGGGTGACACAGATGTACGCTGTGAGCTTGTTTTTCTAGTCCTTTATCTACAAGGAAAACAGTGTAATGCAAATGTCTCAGTACTATTCTGATTTTCTCCTAGTGATCCTCACATGTTGCAATCTGAATCACCTTTCTATTAGGCAGTTTCTATGCTGAGATGTTAACCTCAGTATATTCTTTGCTCTAAAGAGTACCTGAGAAGCAATTATCTTTCATTTAGAATGCATTTCAGTGTATTACTTTACTGCTTTGTCAAGGGTTAAACAGAATAAAATATCTTAATAATGTTATTAGGTATAAAATAAATGTTTTTACAGATGTGAAGATCTGCTAAGATTATATTGGTTGAGATATTTTAGTATCTACTGACCTTGAACTATGGGGCTCAAGGCAGGTTGGATGGGGCTTTGAAAAACCCGGTCTGGTAGAAGATGCTCTGCCCATGGCAAAGAGGTGGAACTAGATGATCTCTAACGTCCCTTCCAACACAAACCATTCTATGATCCTATGACCTTTGTTGTTTAAACAAGATAACTGATCCCTCTCATCCATGTACATTTTCTTGGAAAAGACAAAGAATATGAAATAAATTTCATATTATAGTATTACAAACAGATTGGAATTTAATTGCAATAAGAGCTTTCTTCTACTCAGAGAAATATTATTAGAACATAAATGCATATCTGCCAGCGCATTATGTTCCTTCACTTGGAGCTAAAATGCTATTTTATAGTTAGAATTAGTGTTCAGAACATTTGATTTGTGCTTTTGGCAACTATGGCATGAAAATGAAAATCATGACAGCAAGGACACTAAATTTTTGCTGAACTTTGTGAAGGAAACATGAAGAACTTCATAAGATTTGCCAATGTAAGAACTATTGCTTTGACTGCATAATACCTAAAAAACCTCAAACCAAACACCTCCTAAATTAAATTAATTTTAATAAAGATGATGTATGACAAGTCTTTTTCCTTGGCCTTGTCAGAGTCTGAAATGTTATCGTTTATGACTTAAACATTTTCATGAAGGACTTTTGCCTATTATAGCAAAACCATATGACAAAAGCTGTAAAAAAGACCACTGTGCCCTGAATTGGCTTTCTGACAGGCCCTGGGCTTCTCGCTGATGGAGATAATGATTCAGGTCTGGGCTGGGGGAAAAGAAAACATTCACAGAGTGACCACCCTTAGCACCTTTGGGGTAGAGGCCATGGCTCCAGAGCTATCAGCTGCCAGGCCAGCACAGACCCTGACACCAAAGGGTGTCAGGGGAGAGGCTTTGGGTGTGTAGTGAAAAAGTCTCTGGTCAGAGGCAGTGAATACCCAGAGGAGCCCAGCTGAAGGGACCCCCTCACCCCAGGAAAAGCTTATCCACAGTCATGGAGGTGTCATGGCCCATCAAAGGCCCCCCAAAGGGGTCCCCTGACCCTGCGCCAGAGATGATGCAACAAATCCACAGTGTTGCAATGGACAGTGTCAAACTTATCCCCCTCAGGAGACAAGTGGCCATTCCCGCCTGGCACAAAACTTATAGCAGCCCACTGGAGTCTATACCCTTTGGCGTGGCAGCAGCAGTGGGCACCCTCACCACCCAGAAGATCGAATGGGGGGGAGCAACAAGACATCATTGGGACCCCCAGAAGGGTGATATGTTCCCACCTAATCTGTCACTTTCTCCCTGTCCCCTCACC
Source organism: Origma solitaria (assembly GCA_013397895.1). Classification (NCBI taxonomy): domain Eukaryota; kingdom Metazoa; phylum Chordata; class Aves; order Passeriformes; family Acanthizidae; genus Origma; species Origma solitaria. Next base: position 768,678 of record VZRL01006557.1, read on the forward strand.
CCCTACACACACAATTTTTTCTATTTCTTTCTCTCTCTCTTTCTCTTTGCCTTTTTACTAGCAAATAAAATCTATCAGTTTTTGGCACAACATCTAACCTCATTTGGTTTTAATCATGCTTTTTGGGTACATTTCAAACCTTTCTGGGTTTGATCCACTTTACTTGCAAAGGCTTAGCTTTCTTTGCTCTTCTGTATTTAAACCGGATCATAACAGGCCTTTCTTTTGCATTTACCCTGCTATATTCCGACACCTCTTGATTGAGCTGGACCACTGACTGCCTGCTAGGCAATTATTAAATCAAAAGTATTGGCTGGCCAGAAGCCCTGTTTAATGGGCAGAGCAGAAAAGCAGAACTTTGAAAGCAAGTAAGAAGTGAACTCTGCCTTTACTGCACAGATACTTCAAATTTTGAAAGTGATAGAAAGGTTAGTTGTTTATACCAGACAAAATTCACAGTGTTGCCAGGCTATTTCAGAGCTGTTGTTCACTCTAGTGCCTTATTTTTTGTGATGCTGGGATCCCAGATTTTTGTGGTGAAAAAAAAAGTCAAAAGAGAAGTCCAGTCTCTTGAAGATCTGCTGTTTTCAAATCAGCAACTCCAGGCCACAGCAAATATATAATGAATACAATGGGAATTAAATATTTATTTTCACTGGAGATATTCAAGAATCATCTGGATGCAACCCTGTGCAGTGTGCTTTAGGGTGACCCTGCCTGAGCAGGGAGTTTGGACCAGATGACCCACTGCGGTCCCTTCCAGCCTGACCAATTCTGCAATTTTCCAGTATTTTCACATTCAATCACCCAAGAAATAACTTTTTTTCCAATTTAAATTCCTCAGTTTTTTTCTGAATTTGCAAATTTGTTTGTGTGTAATTTTTCAAACCACTTACAAAAAAAGTGTTTTATATAAAATTAACAGCAATAATTGTTAAGTCCAATTGGAACCTTTTTCTCAGAATTTTATGCCCTGTGATAACTTTCCTTCCTTATTCTCTTTAAACTGAATGAAGTCCGGTCTTGTCTTGCACTCTCCTCTTCCTCTGTAGGCTTCTCACTTCAATTTAAAAAAAAAAAA